>BLKR01004813.1:0-97160 GCA_011170035.1 Teleogryllus occipitalis | reverse complement strand
AATGTGCTATATTGTTTTTAAATTGTGTACTTGTTCTTGTAATTGTTTTGAATTGCTCTCTTTGTGTGATTTTTTTCCTCTTTCTTATTGTATTGTTTCATGCCATACGAATAAATAAATACTCTCTCAATATACGACAATTTCATTACCACACATGTCGGGACCTTAGATGCCGCCTGCAGAGGTGACCCATTGGGGAAGATTCCAGGAGTGAGAATTCCCCCAGCAAGCGGGCGTGTAGGTCGGTACCGGATATCACGTTCTCATAGGTGAGGAACACTAACACCTCCTGGGATACGTGCAGGCACTGCACGTGCATTACACGTAATGACATTAGCAGTTGACACACCCGGAAACATCTCAAAGAATCGCGTGTTGTGAGAGTGCAGAGGGCTGACGCACGTGTTGTCTTGGGTTGCAGGAGGCCATGGCCGCTGCGGGCGCCGCCCCCGCGCTGCGTCGGTTGCTGCTGTGCGCGCTGGTGGCTGCGCTACTCAACGCTCACGCCTGCTGGCGCACCGACCACAGTGAGTGCACGCTACAAGTGACGTAATAACAATCTGACCCAAATAGCGAATTTCCTCGAATTGTAACAGTTTTGAATGAGGAGGTTAATAGAATTATCGAAGAATTAGGCATACCAGCATTTGCTCAAGTGAAAATTCAATGTAATATTTAAAATTTAAGCCGGGAGCGGTAGCTCAGTGCATCAACTGATGTCACTGCAGTGCTTCTGACCGGGAGGTCCTAGGTTCCCACTCCCCACGGCGGCAGGATTTTCGACATTAGCTTTTCAGCTAGGTCGAATTCAGTCGCTGTCTGGAGGAGAATTTTAAAGGCCGTCTGATCTGATCGGTTGTTTTCCGTGGTTTCTCCGATCAACACCAGGCGAATGCCGGAGCAGTACCCTAACATGCGGGCCACGGACTGCGCGCGAGCTTTCCTTCCTCTTCCTTGTCCTATCCTCTCCCCTTAGACACACACACGTACACTAACATGCACTACACTACCACATATTCCGGGAGACCGGTCGGGAGCTTAGAGCTTGTCCCGGCTGGGGCGTTGCCCCGTTGGTGGGAGAGTCCTAGTTAAGGGAAAACCCCAATAGCCGACGGTAGGTCGGCGCCGGATCTCGCCATTTAGTGGATGAGATCACCACCATCTCCCGAGAAAAACATGCACCTCGGTAACGGGACTAATGACCAAAGCAGTTGACGCGCCCGGAAACACGAAAAAATCAATCAATTTAAAATTTAAATTGGAGTGATTGAGATTTCAAAGTAACTTTTTATAATCCAGTATGTATACGACGAATGAAAAACAATCCAACATGAATACAAAGTTTTGTGTCTCCAAATAAACAGATTTTCCACACCCACTCTTTCTCTCCTACTTTCCGCTTTCCCCTTTCATGGCAAACTTCCAAGCTTCCTGCCTTTCTTCTTCATGTATCCCCACACTAACCTCTCTAGTCTTCTTCCGTTTTGTCACTTATGTCCAGATTCCATTTCGTAGACTCTGGAGACATCTTCACATTCTCCTAGACAGCATATCAACATTCTTATTATTTATTTCTCCCAACCTATACACTTCCCTTCCTCTTTCCTTGTGTGTCCAATAATATAATTTTATAGTATTCCTCGTTGGCTTCAGTGATAAACAACATGTTTGAAAAACTATGTACAACATTTGGAGTGAAGAGTATTTCGTTAATGACCAAATCTAATCTGGTCAAGGGAGTACACAACTGGTGGATCACTCTGCGTGCATTGTTTATAATTAGTTCAAAATTTCAATGTGCAATTATCGTTGTAAACGAGTAACTGTTATTAAGAGTCTTCGTTTTTTGATGAAGTTTTTATATTAACGTTTGTGTATTTTATCCCAAAATTTAACTAAGAGTATTAGATATAATACATTTATGATTGTAGTTATATTATTTTGTTCTGCGAAGTTACCCGTAAACTAATCTCTGGGGAAATCGTGTCTAATATATGAAAATGAAATTCAACAGTACTGCATTTACCTTTACTCATAGATTTCTTTACATCTTTATAGTGTAAGAATGCATGGATCATTTTATAAATTATTAAAATTGCAATTATAATTCAAAACAAATAATGCTGATCAAGGACAATTTGTCTCATCTCTCCATGTCCACTTCGTGTGGCACCAGTTCGCGCTGAAATTTTGCTGATGATACATTCCAAATCAGTCCGATCGAGTTTGTCTTCGCAAGATAGCAAAGATAAGAGGGAATAGAGGATTGAGTTTGATCAGCGCTGACAAGGACAATAGTCAGGTCGGTCACAAAACGCTAAAATCAAACACATATTTCCCGAAATGTCAGACACACACACACACACACACACACACACACACACACACACACACACACTTCGTCTTATTCTTTCCCATGAAGCTAAATGAAATTCATATATATTGGATTAAATGTCTCATTTTCAAGTACTGTAGTTTTTTTTCTAAAACCATTATTTACATTATAATAATTATTTTTATTTATTATTTTTATATTTTTTTATTTTATATTAATATATTCAAATTTTTATTTTATTTTGGGAATATAATTGTAAATGTACAATTCTACAAGCATTACCCAAAACAGTTATTCAATTATTTAATATCTGCATTTAATTGAAAAATGATAAGAGTGCACACAAAGCAGCACTTAAAACTTATCACGAAGGTATCGAATAAACGATTCTTCTAATTTTTATAATTTGTGCAACCAAATGCAGCAATCACCTTCTCAGCCATATAAAAAGTTGATAATGACCAAACAAAAATATTTTAATCACTCTGCAAAACATAAGTAAATGTAATCGTAATTTTAAAATAAATATCTTTCACACTTAAACGTACTTGTTCTTACAAAAGTTATGACAGATCGGGCCACTAAAGGCTCTACCATCAGATGTCTCCCATTATATTGCGGAGTGTCATCTATTGTCTCTATAGTATTTGTCATGACTAGGGAGCGTATTTTAATGAAATGTCATTCTTTCCTTTTCACTTTGGAACAATACCTTTTAATATAGACATTAATTTTATGTTATGTCAAAAGGCAATGACCCGATTTCGACTAATAAGTAATTTTTTACCTTTTCCGGTCATTTTTAAAGCATTTTAAAGCATTTGTGTCAATTTTAAACGATTTTAACATAATTTTAATGCTACTTCATGAAATAATGTTTACGAGATGCAATATGTTCTTCACAGAATTCCTAATTAGTCTATTCGATTTTTCACTCAGTAATTGTAATGTTAGCCGTTGTAACTATGCAAACTAAAGTTCCTGTGAAGCCTATCACTGTCGATCGATTTCGCAATAACCATGGAAAGACAGAGACTTCCTAATAAAGAACAGTCCAAACCAAAAATTTGCAGGCTGACTTCACTTGAACGAAAGGGAAAAAAAACTCGATTGCATCAGTAACATATCCATCAGTTTTGGTTGTTCATCTGAAATGGTTTTGATCAACTTTTCTTACGTCAATATTCTTTGCATTTAGGGCATTTTAAAAACATTTTATGAGCTTTTTATTTATCATTTGTGGCGATGTTTTAAGTCATTAAAATCCGCCCCCTAGTCATGTCGTTCCCCGCAACCTTTCGCTGCTTGTTCGCTTCGACCAAGGCCTCCGCCCCGGCCGCGTGGCCTTGTGCTGTGTGTGAGTGCGCTTGTGCTGCGTGTGCGCAGAGCCCCGAGTCTTCGGCGACCGAATCAAGCGCAGCAAGCTGGTGACGACGCATCGCGAGGTGCAGCGCAAGATTGTCAACTACCACAACTTCTTCCGGTCGCAGGTTGAGCCTCCCGCTTCCAACATGCTCCGAATGGTAAGTGCAATCATGATTCGACTCTTTGGGCCGAAAAGGTTCCAACTGATAAAATAGAAGAATATGAGTTGTTAGTGCGACAAGGTTTTCTGACTTCTGCTATAAGTAGAGCTTACTTGTGCTGCAATTTGTGAACAAATAGCTTCTGTAAAAAACACTACTCTTTTTGGAGAAAAGGAATTTTTATCAAATTATTCGAAACTAATATCATGTTGGAACCTTGCATTAGTACAGAGAAATCCGGTTAATCAGAGGTATTACCACCTGTAAGTCTGAAAATCATTGCACTGTTACACTGAATATGTAGGGACTTACAAGTGAAACACCATATAGATGTATCAGAGAAGAACGTTTTTTATAAAAAAATATTTATTTTTATTTGAATGTTTTTATGATGATAATCATTCAATCTATACATAATTTCAGTTTATGTTTTAATTTATAATGAATTTGAAAATAAATAAACTGAACATTTTTGTATACGTTTCTACTACGACTATTACTTTTACTTTTCTACTAGATCTACTTCAGATTTAAACTAAAAAACAATCCATTTCGTCAATCATGTCAACAATGTCATTTCGGAATTCGGTCATGCGAAAAAGACCAGCGAGTTTCCTATAATATTATCGATAAATAATAACTTAACCTTTTTTATTTTCGAAATTTTGTTATTTCGCCGCAACCTCTCATCAGAACTTAATGCGAATTTTCAAGCCTCGACACTCTGTTGTAGAACTCGGAGGTCATTCTCGCAATTTGCATTCAGGGCATGTGCAATTCTCACTGCAATTCTCACAGCGCACTAGAGGGCTAACTGTCGTAATACGCACCCCAATTCCGTCAGTTAACATTATTTCAATTCATCCCATCAATTCACCTTTTATTGTTGGGTAATATTTGTTTCTCTTGTTTTCGTTCCTTCATAATGACAAATCAGGGATCTCTGATTGTGTTTATTCAAATTAACATCTGTGAGTTTTCATCACTTATAACAGTCATGGTTATTCACACCTTAAAACTCCTATATCCCTTATCCTGACAAGATGTCAAATGATGAAACGAGACAACTGAGAAAAGACGAGACATTTTTTTGCTGAACGTTCTTTTTGCCTGCTGTGAAAAACCACGTTCGTATGAACCACATGGAGCTGAGCCTGCACCACTGCGTGGATGAATGACGGGAGGGGAGAGTGACGTATGCTATATGTCGTCGCCGCCCCCCCCCCACGCTGCTTAATGTGGCTTTAATGCGCCTCGCGTCGCGCAGGTGTCAGACGGAGCCTCCCTCACGCGCATCCTTCTCGGCTCGTTTTTTGTGAGCTGCTGTCAAGAAGGATCTCATACGCGGCGGAGGCGATCTTCTCCTGCTGCCGAGCACCGAGCTGCTGCTTGCGCCAGACGGTTAGAGATCACCGGACGCAGGGAGGAGGATGAGGGGACCGCTATCTCCCACCACTCGGACCTCGCTGCTCCACACCGTTCGGCCCAGGAGCGGTTTCTGGCTCAGTTGAAGTTTAGAGCACCAGGTCACTGCAACGCCTCTGACCGGGAGGTCCTAGTTTCGGGTCCCGACGGTGGCAGGATTTTTGACATTTGCTAGGTAGCTAGGTCGAGATCAGTCGCTGTCTGAAGGAGAATTCTAGCGGCTGACTGATCTGATAGGTAGTTTTCCGTGGTTTCTGCGATCAGTACCTGGTGAATGCCGGAGCAGTACCCCAACAAACGAGCAACGGACCGTGTGCGATCATTCCTCCCTCTTCTTGTTCTGTCCTTACCCCCCTACACACACACACACACACACACACACACACACACACACACACACACACACACACACACACACGCAGTACACTACCACACATGCCGGGAGACCTGTGATTAACATGAGCTTACCCCGGCTAGGGCGGTGCCCCGCTGGTGGGAGATAGCTGGCAGGGGAAAACGCTGCTAGCCGTCGCTAGGGCGGCGCCGGATCTCACCGTACAGGGGGGTATGATCAATGCTACCTTCGAAGGAAAGAACATCTACCACACTGACGGGACTAATGGCTTTTACTCGTTGACCCGGAATCAATGAATTAATCAATCAAAAGCAAGTTTGGGCCGCAGCCACTTTTATTCTTCACGTTGAACCTCAAATTCATTCACATGTGATTTTAAATGAATGATAAAGATTGTTGTTTCCAGACAACCCATTTACTATGGTCATTAGTTTCGTTGCTCTTGTAGATGTTTATCCCGGCAGGTGGCGGTGATTCCTTCTCCACTGAATAGTGATATCCACACGTCGCGTTGCGGTGATTTCCCCTTCCATGGATCATCCAACAATGGAAACCGCCCCCGTCGGGTCAAACCTTAAGCTTCTAACCGATCTCCTACATGTCGGTTAGAGTAAGATATGTGTGTTTAAGTAAAGGGTGAGGATAGGACAAGAAAGAGGAAGGAAAGGTCGCGCACGATCCGTTGCCCGTTTGTTAGGGTATTGCTCTGGCATTCGCCTGACGTTGATCGGAGAAATCACGGAAAACTACCGATCAAAGTAGCCGGCCGCCAGAATTCTTCTGTAGGCAACGGCTGAAGTCGACCTAGCTATAGTATCCATCCCAATTATAAAAATTCGCGAACTTTGGGACTCTACCCCTAGGACCTCCCGGTCAGAATTGCTGCTCAGGCACATCCAGAGACAGCAGCAACGTAGCAGCAGTGATAGCAGTAAAAATATTATATATCCTTTGGGCGACCTGTGGAGTAGCGAACAGACTGGTCGTCTCCTATCGAAGTTTGATCTCCGATTAAAATAGAAGGCAGGGGATTCGCGGAAGGTTTCATCGCGATTTTCACGATTCCTCCGACTGTCATTCCTCCTTTACCCAATCTTCACGCTCCTTACTCACATCCTCATCGGCGTCATCATTATATCTTAATACAAACACGGATCATCTCGTCGGATCTTCCCGGGAAGATCCGACGTCGGTCATGTTGAGATTTATGGCCTTGTTATTGAGCCATTATGTCGCGTTTCCCTAAAATGCATGCCGTGTGGTAAATAAAATAAATAAATAAATATATAAATACATATTTTTCACAATCTATATTACTATTTTATAACGTCCCCCGAAATTGAAAGGACGACGAATTGAATTGCGGCCTCCGACCATGTGGGAGATGACTATGAATTTGTTAGCTACTCAGGATTTTCAGATAAATACAAGAAAAAATTGTTTTACTATTTTCTAGCAAAATGGGGGTATTAAAAAACGATTAAAAAGTTTCGAGTTTGACTGAAAAATACTAATATTTGATTATTTAACCTATTCTCATACAGTTAGTACCGACTGATTTCTCATACTCGATGCGCCTTCGCTTTTGACACAACTGATGACATGCGACAGCAAGGCTCAATAGAAGAGGCCGCCCGCCATTAAACACTTGCTCTACTCATGGTGTTTTATGAAACAACAACTTTTTTGATGATATTCTTGGTATCTAAAGAACACTTATACTACGTATGTTATTGTAGTATTTGAGAAGTCCCCTTTTTTAAAAATGTTTAAAGTATTGCAGTGGTATACGATAGTATTTTATTTGTTCTTGTGCAGCATGCGTTCAACATTTTGGAAAACCATTTTATGTAGAGTTTTGTTCAACATCTAGTTTGCTGCAGCAGGTCCGTAGTGGTATTTATTTTCTTTCAACAGCCATTTGTTGCAAGGATCGTACTCTGTTGTTTCTACAGTCGAGATTTCAAGTTGAATGAGCAAACCGAAGGTGTTGAATTCTCGTTCATTTATGGAGCGCGCGCATCTAGTACGTTTCGTCAGCGTCTCGAGATGTGAAGAGATGTTTGTCGATCGCAGTTTGCAGTGGGCCAGCAAACCTCTAACGAATATGTCATGTACCTATTCATACAACTCGTTCAGTTACTTATTACCAGGTATCTCTAATTTTTTTAAAGAAGCTTCTTAGTTATTTATTTAAGTTAGGATTTGATTTTGATTAGCTTGTTTGGGATTCTAATTCTAAACGTCAATTCTGTATGTCATATTTACAACCACCTATAAATTGTACTACGCACCACCACTGAAAAGTTGAGAACTGAATTATGATTTCCCAGACGCCACTTGGTCAAAGTTTTCGGGACAGTTGCAACAGTGCCCTAGCCGTCACAAGGTGCACCGTCTTGCAGCGTGCGGTTTGCTTGACTGTGGATAGCTGCAGGTATCGTAGAGAAAATGGAGATGCCTAACGTGCGGCACAAGCAGCGAGAGGTTGTAGAATATGCACTATTGCGAGCTCTCTTTGTCTTCGTCCTTCGTACGTAAAAGTTGGAATGACGTCAATTTCACGGAGCTTTTTCTAGGATATTCTCCCTTTTACAGCCGAGTAATTCCAGTTACATGACGCGGATTCTCATTTCCTTGTTTCGGAGGGATATTTTATATGGTTGATCGTACACACTATACTTTAGCAAAAATAAAATAATATTTATATTATTACAGTATAATATTATATTACATTATTTGTTTTGAATATCACACTATGTTTTCAAATACATTCTAACTTCAATGTATCACCTACTTGAAAACATTAATAAAGAAAAGTATTAACTCAATTAACCAAACGAGGCATTATCTACTTCACAATATGCATCACACACTGCATAAAGTTCAATTGACAAATAAATTATTTAAAATATATCGAAAAGATTTGTATACGAAAGGAGATTGGGAAAGAAGATTGCCGGAGGCATAAACGCCTTCTAGACGCGCGAGACTAACGAAGTGTTGTACAGAAGGTGAGACGTGATCCTCATCAGAGTACATCCATGTTCACCTAGGATATTACATTGGCCTATAGAATAATAGAAGTAACTGAACTGAAGTAAAGAAGTAACTAAAGCCATCCAAAAATCATTAAAAATATGAAATTTCATGGATGTGAGTGTAGAAATAAACCACCAATAAACCATCAAGTAAATCACATGAAACAATTAGTTTTTGCTTTGGAGCATAAAAATTATCTTCATGATTTCTGAAATTCTATCATCTACAAGAGATTAATGTTAATTTAATATTAAGATTCAAATGGGTGAATGTGTGTGTGAAAGGCTGAATCTCTGATCAACAGAAAAACATGGTGGACGATAGATGGATTGACCTGAACGGACTAAAGAAAAATGTGAAAACCAGTGCACAAATTTAGGCTTTAATTCGTGCCATAGATTTTTAGTGGGACTGCGGTCCCAAGAATACGGCATATGTTGAAACGTTCTGTTAATTATACAACGCATTGAAGCATCTGGTAACACCCCCTCAATCTACTGAAGTGCATACAATCTGTGGTGGTAACTAAAAAAGGGTTCATTAACATCGGCCAACCACCAAGGTAGCTACAAAGATAATAGTTGTAGAGGAATGTTTTTTTTGTTTTTATTTATTTTATTTTTTCAGACCATACATAGTTCAGTACATGTAACACTTTACATATTTATTGATTGCTTAAATTCTAAATTACCTAAAATTAAACTAAAAACTAATTCGGGTGAGGAAATCTTTTCCAGACGCCTCTAAAAACAATATATTTCGGCAAATTTGGTTAGGAATGCCTGGTATGGATATCTATTTTTTAATCGGGTTCTATGATGAGTTTTCCGGAGTCTGAAGTTGTCTAGGTGTGGAATTTGAGGTATGGAGTGATAGAACTGGGTTGAGAGGTATGTCATATGGTGTTGTATGGAGTCAATTTGAAATTCTTTGTGGAGCTGTGAGTTTGAGACAAACCAAGCAGCATTTGTGATAGTTCTAAGAAACTGGTTTTGAGCTATTTGGAGCTTGTTTAGGTTTCTTCTTGCAGCGGAGATCCAAACTGGACAGGCGTAAAGGAGGAGTGGTCTAATGATACTTTTATAGATGGATATGGCGGTTGGGAGTGGGAGGTGTGAAGATCGATTAATGATGGGTTTTAGTTGGTGTATCTTATTTTTTTCCTGCTGTATTTTACTATTGATGTGTTGGTTCCAGTTCAGTTTAGTATACATGTTTAGACCGAGATATTTGACGGTACTATTTGGAGGGAGCCAGTTAATGGGTTCATTATTTATTGTGAGCGGTGCTGGAGGTGTCTTAAGGTGAATATTTTAATGGCTGTTTTGGTAGGATTAAGTTTTATTTTTAAATATGCTGCCCAACTGTCTATGAGATTGAGATAATACAACTGAAGATAATTTCTGATATTTACTAATGAATTACCGGCTAGGAAAATTGCAGTATCATCCGCGAATTGGGCTGTTTGTATGTTGTCCAATTTTGGGAGGTCGGATACATATAAATTGAAAAGTGTAGGGGATAGCGGCGATCCCTGTGGTAAGCCAGCACTTATTTGTCTTGGATTTGAATGATGACTGTTGACGGTGACTGAAAACGTTCTATTTTCAAGGTAGGAGGATATTATTTGTATGAGACAATATGGGGTACCTATCTTCTTTAGTTTGCAAATCATTGCTTTGTGCCATACTCTATCATAGGCCTGGGTGATGTCAATAAAAATCCCGACTGTGTGCTTTTTATTTTGAAAGCCTGTGTGGATATATTCTGATAGCCGTAGAAGTTGATGACTGGTAGAGATTTTCTCGGTGAATCCAAATTGCTGTTTGGGAATTGCATTAGTCTGAATCAAAAATGCTTTTAAGCGCGTAAGGATAGCTTTTTCCAATATTTTCGCAAAGGTGGGAAGCAAACTAATAGGACGGTAACTTTCGACTAATCAGGGGTTGTTTGGTATGGGATTCGGTATGATGACCGCGTGCTTCCATGTTAGAGGAAAATATCCGATTCTGAGACACGAATTATAAATGTTTGTGATGAAGGCCAGTGCAGATGGAGGAAAGTGTTTGACTATTGTATTACTTATTCTATCGTATCCAGGAGATTCTTTAATTGGCAGTTTGGATATGATATTTTTTATTTCTTTGGGTGATATTAATTTAATTCTTGGGTTTGGTCCGTAAGTGGGAGTAATAAATGCATTATTAATTACTTGATGAGATGGATGGTATTGTGTGGTGTTGGTGGTAAAAGTGGACGAAAAATATTTGGCGAAATTTTCTGCCTTTTGGAAGGGGGTGTATGCACTTGTTGTTGCTAACGTAGAGGAATGTAACAGAATTTCCCCATAACAGACAAGCTCGCTGGTGCATTCCATGTCATCAAGGCTCGATATAGTAAATTATAATATTTTTTAAAATTAATTTTGTTCTCGGAAAACGGCTTCAATTTTTTTTATTTTCTCCTCGTATGATTCAAAGAATAGTAAAAAAAGAGGTATTAGTCTCATTTGCGGCAAACACTGTTTTTTCGAAAATTGCAGGAAAGTCACATTGCAAAACTACAATACTTAAGTTAGAGATTTTTGTTTTAAACAAAAATGTTCAAAAAAATTACGTATATAAACAAATACAATTTAAAAACAAAACAAATAATTTTCCCTTAATTTATGCTTGAAGTTCAAGTAATTTATTAAAAACGTTTTCTCACAATACAACCTAAATTTTTTCTTTAATTTTTTTCCGCAGAGAGAGCAAGGTACACTTAAACAATGTCACATGTGTCATTATCATTCAATTTTCTGTATGTTTGAATAATGCAAGTTTAGAAATAATGCGAAATAGTATGTGCTGTTGTTGAACCACCAGTTTATTATATGACGTCCATGTACGTCGTGGTGTACTAAACTTAATTAAAAATAGTTAAGTGACACTTGGGTAAGGAAGTGGGTGATGAAAATACTGGGAAGATGAAAGGCGTGGCAGTCGCTGCCACCGCCACCGCCACCGCCACCGCCACCGCCACCGCCACCGCCACCGCCACCGCCACCGCCACCGCCACCGCCACCGCCACCGCCACCGCCACCGCCACTGCCACCGTCTCCCCCTCCGCCTCCACCGTCGCCGTCGCCACCCCTGTTCCCGCCCCCACCGTCACCGCCGTCGCCGCCGTCGCCGCCGACGCCGCCGCCGTCGCCGCTGGCTGCACGCCCGCGCCGCGTCGCGCCGTCTCGCGTGCCGGGCGCGTGGCTGCGTGGCGGCGGCGGTGGCGGCGGCAGCGGCGGCGGCAGCGGAGTGGCGCTTGAGGATGTGGGGCGAGCGCCCCACCGACTCTGGGGAACTCGGCCACCCACAACCAGACGCCTCCACCATTGCGCCGCTCAACGAAGCCAGCTTTACTGCATTCCCCACCAAAGAGTTTTTTACTTGAACCCCGATAGTGCGAATGTGATCTCTTCGATACGCCAGGAACACCAGGAACGAGCAACATTTGTTAAAGGAGTTTAACATTACGTCGGTGCAGGTGGAAAATGACACATGCAGATGTCCTTTTGCAGATCACTTGTAATTCTGCAGATCCAATTGAAACATAGTGATGTTGTTTGTTATACAGATCAAGTCAAAATCTATTACTGTATCACCGGCTGTCTTGTGAACTATATGGATTTTTTACTACTTAATATACTATTTTCTAAACATAATTCTAAACAAATTTTATCTAGCTGAAAACAAATTCAATGAGCTGAAAAAAATGACGAGTTTTGAGATGTATTTTCTTGTGCAGTGACGATTTTTATTTCTGATTTCTTCTTGTAAATTCCCATTGGTGATAAGAATGGAAGATATGTAATTAAAAATAATATGAAATGCACTGAAAATGTGCTTAAATTTGAACTGTTTAAAAATAATATACATTGAGTTTACTTGTACAAAAAACAATATTTTATGTCATGTGACTATTGTGGTCATGAAATTCTCAATCGACTGATGGTGTACATTGGGAGAACCCAGTCCTATATTTCGTACAAGCGAGAGTACCACAACTTAGTATAAGAACTTTATTAAATTCGTAGCTAACGATCCGTGTACACTCGATCGTATACACTTATTGACCTTTACTACTAAATTGACAAATGAAAACAATTGGACCTTACTACCTGCTTTTAGAATTGGTACTGAAAGCGGTCTCGGTGGAGCTTGTAACTCAAGCAACGAGCACTTCCGATTCCCCTGCTGCATGTTTCCATTACACCTTCATATACATTTTATAGGTCCAAAAATGTCTCTAAATGCTTCAAATAATAATATGGATGAAAATGATGAATTCAAGTGATGAATTAGCGTTGGTTATCTAATTATTTTCCATAACTAACGGTTTCCTACGCCCATCGGAAATGATGACATTCCATGTATCATACTTGCTTGTATAATTCGTATTGAATGTGTTAACACATGGGAGAAAGAGCGTGCGCGTGTAACAAGCGGAACCTATGTGCTTTAGGCTCTAAACCACACATGGTAATATATCGAAAACGAGTATTTTTGGTCGGTCTATCTAGCTGATCTCAAACTCCCTCAAATTTGAAACTGATGTCACAATTTTTGCCTCTACTTCATTTTAGATAGTAATTACTCAAACTTTTTTCAAAAGTGGCTCCGAAAGTGTTATCTAATTTATTGATCCATTAGGACAATCTGGTCTAATAAACAAAATCCGATTTTCATTGAATCGTGTAAATCGGCCCGGGCAATCGTGAAGACGGGCGTACCCTGGTGGTTCGAAGGGTCGCGGATTCAAATCCTATTTGGGCATGAGTGTTTTTTGCTTGTATCATTTGGTATGATGGGGTTCTCCAAACCATTAAGGGATCTTTCAATAATCTTCCTTCCATTCTGTGCCGAGAGCACAGACGCTTGAAATAGGTGCGTCCAAGTACTCGTTACACCAAGGCTGTGGGTTGGAATCCCACATTTCTGTGTCGTGATATGGCAGAAGAAACAACGACCATGTAGCAAGCTATCATGCACATCCTATTCAGTTCAGACATGGAAACTTCCCGAAAATTCGCTTCTTACTGCAGAGAGAGGCCTATACGGTAGCTCTTCACTACAAATACTTATCTATGACCACAGTAGACGGTCGTATGCACACCTCCAGCAGGTTGAGAGGAGGGCATGTTCCGCCCTCTCCCCCAAATAGTTGCAATGGGTCAGAGGATATAGTGCGGTAGACCGGAGATGCTTGTTGTGATTATTAGGTTGTCTTAATGATTAAGTTCCGACAAGGGCGGATATTCTACACTACACTAGCTAAATTGTTAGATCTTAATCTCCTTGGGACCGTGTCCCACTGGCGAAGACACCCCACCAGCCGACCCCACCGTGTTAATAGCCTCTGAAACTCACATTTTCACGTAGAGGAATACAGGAGCAGTTCAGTGACCGGAAACATGAAATAATAAAACAATCTATCTCAACGGTTATAAATAATACGAGAACGTATATGTTGTATCGTTCGTAACATCATTAGTTATCTTTTCACAAATGGCTGAAATACCGATAGCACGAAAAGAATGAAACACACGCTCTCGCGTGAATGCTTTGCGAGTCGGGGGCCGCTTCCTGCATACCTCTGCCCTTCGTCTCAGTCGCCCCTCCCGCCGCCGCCGGGGCTGGCGCGCCGCGCTGTTCCTTTTGCGTTGGCCGCGCTCCCGCGACGCCTCGTCTGCGACCGCGCGCGCGGTGCCGCATTGCGAAGCGGGCCACTGGGCACGGGGTGTTGGCCGTTGGGCGTGACCCACTGACTGCGGGTCATTGGTAGAAGAGTTTTCCTATAAACGAGAAGATACCTACCTTACATTATTTTTTTTTAAAGAATTAAATTGTTTTTTTTTTTTTTCGAGGGCTTTTATACAGCCAACAGCCGGTTACCCTTTACGTCCCGATGGGACGCATATTCCACCATACACTAGACCAGCACACTTGCGAGCTCCTCTGATCTGGGGTCAGCAGAACGCGAGACACTCCGCGACAACACGTACAAAGTCAAGAGACAAACAACCATGCCCAAGGCGGGACTCGGACCCGCGACCCTTCGGACCGAAGCACTGAGTCGGTACTCGCTCTTAGCCACCTCGGCCATCCAGGTCGGCCAATTGTTGGTACTTATTCAATAAATGCTTTTTTTTTTAAGCTCAAGCGAAACTTGAGTGTGTATAGAAATAATGGGGAGAATTTAATGAGTTTTTAATGCTGTTGTCCATATATTGACTTGATAATACGATAATTTGTCTGCCATTCTCTTCTTTTTGAAAATTAACTCCAGATTTGTAACAATATTGGCGGCTGTAGTAAATGATTGATTGATTGTTTTTTCGTGTTTCCGGGCGCGTGAACTGCTTCGGTCATTAGTCCCGTTAGTGTAGTGCATGCTTTTTCTCGGGAGATAGCGATGATCTTCCCCCGCTGGATGGCGAGATCCGGCGCCGACCTACCGTCGGCTAGTGGGGTTTCCCCGTAACCAGGACTCTCCCACCAGCGGGGCACCGCCTCAGCCGGGACAATCTCTAAGCTCCCGACCGGTCTCCCGGAATATGTAGTAGTGTAGTGCATGTTAGTGTAAGTGTGTGTGTGTGTGTGTGTGTAATGGGAGAGGATAGGACAAGGACAAGGAAGAGGAAGGACAGATTGCGCGCGGTCCGTGGCCCGTTTTGTAGGGTACTGCTCCGGCATTCGCCTGGTGTTGATCGGAGAAACCACGGAAAACTACCGATCAGAGCAGCCGGCCAGTGTAGTAAATGTTTATTGTCATTTATTTTTTATATTGTAAAGTACTATCATCTGATAATTAAGATTAATAAATACCATTAAAAATTATATCTTAATGATATTTATCTCCAAAACTTTTTAAGAAAAAGTAAAATTAACCCGAAATATAATATTTTTTTCGAAAAATATTTGTACTACACGGAACTAAGTATTTGATGATAAAACTACATTTATCCAATTGAAGATACACATCTCTAACTTTAAATTTATTATTAGTATTAACTCTTAATATTATTAGTGTCTAACTTTATATTTAGTATTAGTAACTTCAATTTTGGGTTAAAAAGTCAAAATTTCAAATGTGAAATTAAGAAAATAAAAGTAGTTACAGGGCAAACGACAAAGCCAATGCTTTTACCAAAAGTAGGGTAATCTGCTTTTTTTGAGAAGCCATTAATATAGATTTTGTCTCCAAAAAGACTTTACGCAGGTATATGGCGCTAATATTTTTTATCAAATAAATGTTATCTAATTTCCAATTTGAAGAGCAATAGTGATTTAATAAGTTTTTTGATAAAAATATGTGACTAGTGAATTGCTTAGAGCTCAAAATAATTGAAGTTGTAAGCAGTCACGTATTTCTTTAACATGACTATGTTAAACGACTCTTTAACGCGCAGCCATAACGAAGTCACAACACGAAGTCTAGTTATTAACATCATTCTGCCAATATAGCTCACATAAACAACCAAGTCCAATATTTGTTCTTTTACAACATCAGTTATAATATCAACCACCAAAACTTATTTTACGATTTACCTCTGGCTCAGTACCTGGAGTTCTGCTTTGTCACATTCTTCGCACTTTTCATTCAATATTAGTGTATCTCCTGTGTACTTCACCTACATCAACATTCATGAGTGAAAGCAAAAGGATGATGAGAGGCACACACATTTTTAAGCCGTTCACCGGTCACGTTCGGAATGCATATTTCCGACCTTCTCCCCCCGCTAGTAAACAGTTTTTTTACGAGATGAAGGAGACAGTGCTGCTTCAACCTATTTTTGTGAAGCACCATCGAAATCTGTGGCTGACAGCGCGGCATAGATATCGGGGAGGCACTCACGAGAAGCTCCTTTGTTCGACAACTCCCTCCAGTTGAAGAACGGAGCTTCTTCGGTCTGGGGCACTGTAATAGCACCTTCCCACGAGCACCAGGGCGGCTGCAGCGACTGCGCTGATCTAGTGGACGCTCCCGTGATGCACGAACCGCGGCACAACAAGCAGCAACGGGCGTGGTGGGAAGGGCGTGCCTGAGGTGGTGGGGAAAACCGGGACGTGGTGGGAGAGGGGTATGGACGAGCCAGAGCTGGGTGAGACCGGGTCGAGATGGGGGCAGGGTGGGGCAGAGCAACACGGTCGGGGTGGTGACAGGCCTGGGCTGGGCGGGGTGGGGGCGGGTAGGTAGAACAGGGGGCAATGGACGTGGTGGGAGGGAGATGAGGGAAGGGGGTGACCGGGACCGGCGAGAAAGACGTGGGTGGCGTCATCGTGGACGATATACAGCTGGGTGAGACTGGGGTGAGTATGCGAACGGGGAAAAGAAGAGCAAAACTAGCGAGTGGACGGATCGCGGGCGATGCGCGGACGGGACGGTGGCGAGACGGGACCGGGACGGAAGCGGGACGGGAGAGGGACGGGAGCGAGACGGGAGCGAGACGGGAGCGAGACGGGAGCGAGACGGGAGCGAGACGGGAGCGAGACGGGAGCGAGACGGGAGCGAGACGGGAGCGAGACGGGAACGAGACGGGAGCGAGACGGGAGCGAGACGGGAACGAGACGGGAGCGAGACGGGAGCGAGACGGGAGCGAGACGGGAGCGAGACGGGAGCGAGACGGGAGAGAGACGGGAGAGAGACGGAGAGAGACGGGAGAGAGACGGAGAGAGACGGGAGAGAGACGGGAGAGAGACGGAGAGAGACGGGAGAGAGACGGGAGAGAGACGGGGAGAGAGACGGAGAGAGACGGGAGAGAGACGGGGGAGAGACGGAGAGAGACGGGAGAGACGGGGAGAGAGACGGGAGAAGACGGAGAGAGACGGGAGAGAGACGGGAGAGAGACGGAGAGAGACGGAGAGAGACGGGAGAGAGACGGAGAGAGACGGGAGAGAGACGGAGAGAGACGGAGAGACGGGAGCGAGACGGGAGCGAGACGGGAGCGAGACGGGAGCGAGACGGGAGCGAGACGGGAGCGAGACGGGAGCGAGACTGGGTCGGGATTGAGGGCAGGGCAGACTGCGGAGGGGTATGGCGTGGCGTGAACAGGTAAGAAGTGGAGAGGAGTCGGAGGGCGGACATGGGAGGGCAAGGTGGGGAGGAGACCAGAAGCCGCTGAGCGCTTACCGGGAGCCAAGACGCATTCACGAGGCCCGGCGCGGCGCGCGCTCCAGAGCAAAGGGCGGGGTCGCTTGCCACCGCGCTGCACGTGAGCTCATTTGCATGGACCGGCCTCTCGTGGAGTTGCTGATAAAAATAACGGAATGCGGCGTAAGCGACTCTCCTGTGACGGGAATAATTCTGAGTGTGTTCAAAGAATCGAATGTTCTGTGACATACTCATATGTGTAATAAATGATAAATGATGAAGAACGCGTCTTTTTATGCAAAAAATCTCTGAATCCTAAGTCCTCATAGTAAACGGAATTAAAAATGTTTCTTTTAACACTGTTCAATTATTGATTCACTAGGTATATTATTCTATAATTTGTTTAAATGAATAAAATATATCAAATAACGTCTTTTAGATAACTTTATAATTGGAATGCTATTACTATTTATCTTGATTTTAAAATAAGTAGTTTCTTTTCATAGTTTCTGTAAAATAATTGAACAAATGAAGCTTTTAAACGTAGTGTTTCCTAGAAAGCTCTGTGGGGTTCTATATTTATATGTATGTATCTGAATTTCTGTATAAATACGTAATAATGTTACCAAAAGTACACACTAACTAAATGTACGGAAATAAAAAAAATTGTTTGATTGAACTCGAAAAAAGATTATAACTTGAATAATTCTTTAACATAGACTACTTTTCAAACACGCATTCTATCTTTACTTCTATATATTACTTTTATCCTACCATTGTCTTTTGCCTTATTCCTGAACTCGTAGTTACTTCCCGCAATACTCCAAGCAATTATCTTTTGTGCTTAACCACTAGGAAGTAATTACAGTCGATCCCTCCCAAGCATTTTGTTCTCCCTTTTCGAAAGTCATGCTTACATCACCGCACGTCGAAATCACATATCGTTCTTCGTGCGAATTATAGTAGCTTCATTCATAAACATCATCACTCGATCGATCTAATAAAGTAGTGAAGTAATATCCAATTTTTGCTGAACAGGTTATTCGTCCTCGTATGCCTGAGAGTTCTCTGATATCGTGTTTATTTTTGCGCCTGTGATCTCAGCATTAAGTCTCTCGTATGAGGATAAAACCTTACGAAACATTGTGAGCAGGAGATTTTCCAATATAAAGGAAGACTCAAACTAAACTTAAATATAGAGTTAAAAGTGACATTTAATGTAAGATGGTAAACTGCGTTGATAACTATTCTGTGAATCCATTTTACTGATCAGACCCTGTGAACGGAATACATTTGCTTCTAATGATGTCATATTCGATTGTTTCTAAAACCAATCGACACCCGGAGATTTTGTCCGAAAGACGGAGATTTTGTCCGAAAGACGGAGATTTTGTCCTAAAGCCCGAGATTGTCTGAAAGCCGGCGATTCTCTCTCAAAGCGGGAAACTCCAGATGATGCCCGGTGAAGTGGCTACCGTCCCAGCCAGTGGCGGATCCTGGAGGTGGGGGGCATGGGGGGCAAAGGGCCTTGAGCTTTCGTTTGTTATCTACTTTTATTTGGCAAAATTGATTTCAATATTTATTGATGTTCGAATTATGTAATTATTTAAAAAGTAATATTTGTTGTATCATACATACATTAGACAAAAGAACTGAACAAAAAGAAGGGACCAGTGAGAATTGAACAGAAAATAAGACTAAAAATAGTAACTAACAAGCTATGTAGCTTATTTAGAATACCTTACAGTGTAAGAGTCCTTTGTCCTACAAAGGGATGTGAGCAGGCTAATAATAATAATAATAATAATAATAATAATAATAATAATAATAATAATAATAATAATAATAAAAACAATACGCAACGCGCCCCTCCCAAAGCCAATGAGCGGCGTCATCGGGCACTGTTGTTTTTCCCACACGTGCACAACCGGTTCTCACATCTGATGCAAACAACTTTGCCTGAAAGAAGCTTTCAAGTATACGGTTCTTTTAAGGGAATTACTGTTCGTAAATTGGTATGTAATATTTTGATAACCAGCAAATCACGCGACGGAAGATTTAACATTGTTCTTTTTTATTTTTTATTTTATGCTATTACGGGATACGGGTGATAAAATTTATCCCAAGGTGGATTGGTTTTGTCGTTGGCTAATCCGGAGATCTATTAGCTGCGTCGAGAGACCTTCTATTTTTTTTGGAGAAAAATCTCATTTGCAAGTAAAATACCCATTCATATTACAAATGTGCCTGTCTCGAAAGTGGGAACGGGCAGTGACGTAATCATAGATAAGAACAAAACATCCATTTGAACTGAACTGTTTTTCTTCATTTGTGCATCGTTGTTTTAATTTATTTTGTAATGATCAAAAATTATAGTATGAGCGTGGAAATATTTCTTTTGGTCTGGAGCATTAAAGTAAACACGAGTGGTTTACATATTGTTTCAGATAAATAAGTAATGAATGTTACGGCATCAAACTTATACGCTTTTCTGTGTATTATTTGAACACCAGTAAGATAATATAACTAATTGTAAAAAATATGTCATTTTCACATTGTAGTTGCAACGTGGAACCCAACAGTAAAAAATTTAAATAAATGGTCAGATTTTCCCGCTCCAAATTAAAATCACGAATTATGAAAACGGCCAATCCCCAAATATTTTAAAATTTAACACCTAAGATTAAAAGTTACATACTTTTATTTTGGCGAGTATAAGACTTCTATGCTAACTAGAGTAAATACATTTTTCAAAAGGCTGATATTCGCCGCTTATTACTGCGCTTCAAAACTTTTGAGCGTTTGGAATTTAGATATTTGTTGTCTGTTGCGCGGCGAGGAAATTCTGGTAATTTCTTCTGCTGCCTTCTGTACCACCTATAACGAAGCGATTCATTATTGTCAATTTTCTCTACTTAGAAACGGGGTATCTATTTAGAAGACTCTGAATAAACAAGGAGAAAGCTTCGTGAGGTCGTGACTAAATCGAGGACTTCTCGGTTCCATGGGTTGTGGATTCTATGCAATAGTATGCATGATTTGCTGATGACGTTAGTAATGATAACTTCATAGTATCTGGAGAAGTTAATAAGATTTGGATGTAACTTGAATCCGCTAAAGCGTAAGAGTAAGCAATTGACGGGATGTCAATGACGTATATGTGACTCTCCGACGATTAAGTCGTTATACACCGACAATGGTTCCCGGTAGTAGTTGCTGTAGCTAGAAGCTTTTTGCAAGGTCCTGATGACAGCCTGGCAGGCGCTACCGCCAAATTCTTTGCAACGACAAGTTCAGATGGAATACATCGTTTATATCAAGTCCTTTGAAAATTTATTTTCAGGCTTATGTTAGTTAAATATCAAAGGTAACTTTATCTAAATATCGGAGAAGATACTACGGGGCAGAACCTCAGCGTTATGCATCTAAGTTGGGTAATATTTGGAGAAAGCCATCAAATGGGAATCTGTTTTTTTATTGGAGTGTGGGATGGGTTTCTTGCTGGTTTGAAATGGGGCGCTGCGGGTTTTTATGTCAGTTTTTGCTAGATTTTGTGCAATGACGAGTACACTTCGGTCTTCTGCGACAGGAGCGGTGTCCGCCCACCGGCGCTGTGTGGAACCCAGCAATTAGCCTGAATAACACCGCCGAATGCAATGAGTTCCTAGGTGCGCCGGAGTACAGCGCTTAGCAGAGAATGTGTACACTGAAGAAAATAATATTCTGCATTATTATTAAGCTTTTGAACAAACATAAATTATTTATCATCAGGTGATGCACACGGAGCTTTCTTTCGAAGCGGGTCAGTTCAGCGCTCGCTGTAATATGGAATATCATCTTCTTTCTATATTGTAACGCATGGCGCCCAGAAAGCAGAGGACGAGACATCTTGTATTCGATCACAGATACTCTGTCAACATTACTGCTAAGATTTTTTCCATAGATAATGTGGATCTAAATATCCCTGACGAACAAACTTCACGTCATATTTCTTCAATCATTCAAAAATGACATACACGTACATGCACTATTGGCATTATAAAATATGCTAATTTGAAGATGGAATGATTCATCGGAGCGCGTAGAAAATATTCATTAGAAGGATTTATCAATACGTCATTTCATTACCATTTGTACATTTTCATTAACATCATTATCCATTTTTTATATGATTCTTCTTACTCAAGTCTATTTTTTTTCAAAGATCGATTGAATAAGAAATGACATTTTATTTGTGACTGCTCCTAGCATTGCGCACCTGCGTTGTGATTAAAGAATCTGTTTCCATTTATCGAATACATAGCACTGATAGAGTTACACAATTTTGCAAAAACGTTGATGTCGATATTTGAATGGCAATACATGTTTTGGGTGTCCCCAATACTGTACTTTCTCCTTCATAAACGCCCGTGTGTCTGTCGGTATGGTTGTCATTTTAACACTTTTTTTTCAAAAATGTCACGTATGTAATTATTTTGGAACATCTCGCATCTTATCATTGTTTACATTATGGGATAATATCAAAAATATTTGTGTAATTT
This sequence comes from Teleogryllus occipitalis, assembly GCA_011170035.1. NCBI lineage: Eukaryota > Metazoa > Arthropoda > Insecta > Orthoptera > Gryllidae > Teleogryllus > Teleogryllus occipitalis. The sequence continues at coordinate 74,807 of BLKR01004813.1, read as the reverse complement.
AATGAGAAACTTTTTGATGCCATTATATTAAAGGTTTCTTACGAAATTTCTTGAAATCTCAAAAAGAGTAATTTCAAATTTGTTCATACATTTTTTTAAAAATACGGCTCAAACTTTTCCTTCGATATTTTCCTTATGAAAATACTTCCTTTTCTATGATATTCTAAGCTTGCATATACGGCAAAGATTACTGTTGAATCTCATAAAGTTCAGTAGATTGCAGTACAATTACTCAATAGATAGCTAAACATGTTATTGGCCATTTATGTATCAATACAGAAAATGTTATTTGCAAAGTGTGTTTTATAAGTTACAAGAAGTTAGACGTGATGTATTGTGTTTTAAGCAGTTTAATAAATGATTTTGCATCTGGAATATTAGAAGAGCATAATTTGTAATATAATTGTCATTATACTTAGTCCTTACAAATCTTACGAGAAAGTTTGTTCTATGTCAGCAGCATTAGTTTTGTCTTGGTGTATAATTTCCGAAAAAATTGGGAAAGGAAAACACTTGTTAAGGGGGAATTAAGAATTTTACAAACATCCACTATTATTTGAACAAAGGATTTAATAATGCGCGAAATTAAACTTCTGAAATTAAACATCTATTCTGCTTGAAAAAATAGAGAAAATGTGTAGTTCTTACCCGGAGGTTGCAAAAATAAGCAGACAGTTTATCATCGACAAATCAGCTTTACCGCTACTTTTTCCGTGATTGAAACCAAATGAAAGCCTGATACTTTATTCTCATTTTTACAACGAGTATTTTCATTGATGAAAAGCTCGATAAAGCCTTTGTAAGATAAAGAACATGTAAGAGATTTCTAGTTTCATTTCATTCTGGCAATTATCATTGTTATTTCATCTTTATTTGGGTTCCACTCATTTGTAAAGATATCGAGAGGCATCAAATATTACGCTGAAAGTTCATTATAATTCATGTATAAAGTATATTTGCTTATGAGAAAGAGCAGAGGAATGAAGACACTGTTTAATATTACCTCTTTATTTTGCAATGTTAAGAAAGTTCTATCTGTTCGGTCTTAAGGAGTATAGACGCCGTCCCTCCTCACCACCCTCACCACACAGCAAAAAACAAGACATCCACTACATGTGTGTTTTTGTGAAGTGGAGGAAAATACACAATTCACTTTCTGGTTGGGTTAAACAACCTTGCATTCACGGTCAACTTGTAATGTTTCTCCTTTCCCTTTGCTTACACAGTGAGTCATTTCCTTAATCTTTCACAGAATTACAAAAAACGTAGCAGTCCTTGGCGAAATTTCATATTCTATAATTTTAGATACAGATATATTAAATTACAGCCAATAAGTTTGTTCCCACTATTCAATCTTTATCTGAGGGGATAGAATATATTAATACACGAAGTATCAAAATATCCATTTATATAATTGCGAGTAATCGTCAAATTTTTAATGAAATATATTGAATAGTAGTTGTCATAGTTGTGTAACCATATCCAAAAGACAAATTATCGTACATGATTGCCTCGCAATGCACCTTTCTATATCCAAAATACTTGTGCTCAGCAATGAAATGGGAAGTGAACAGTGTACATAGAATCTGGAGGAGGAGGAAAGGGAGTTGTGATATTGTTCCCGTTGTTTTGACGTTGGTAAGCATAGTATATAATTGTAACTTTCTTCAACAAATTTAAATTGAGAACAATTTTACTTTAAAAAACGTTAACTCTAGAAAAGGACAACACTCATGTTAAGGAGTTTCCTGATCGCAAAGTACATTGAGAGAGTTTATCCAATAAATTACTCCTAATCATTTCAATGGTTGCACTCCGACTCCTTTTTCCTTCGAGTGTATCAAACAGCACGTACTTTATTGATACGGGACAGCGTGTAATTTTCTGTCATCAAAGTAGGACATTATTGCTTCCACTCGGGTACTGAAGTGGCTTAGGTAACTCCGGACCCCCTTGACGGCCATTCATAAATCTCTGACTGAGTAGTGCTGCTACTCGCGTGACCACCAACGAACAACAGACTTCTTCCTACTTTCTCACACTGCACTCGCCTTCTCCACGTTGACTTCTTGCTGAAAAATTCAAAAGTCGTGGTTGTAGGAATTTAGATTTCTCAACTTGTTCACTTCCCCTCTTCTTCTTCTTGTTCTTCTTCTTCTTCTTGTTCTTCTTCTTCTTGTTCTTTTTCTCCTTCCTCTTCTTCTCCTCCATCTTCTTCTCTTCTCCAAATTCTTCGATCCTTCCTCTCCTTTCCTTGTCTTCTTCTCAATCGTTCTCCCATTCCTCCCTTCCTTCTTCACCACTACTCCTTCCTTTCCTACTCCTTACATTAATCTTCCTCCTCTTATCCTCTTCCTTACAATCTTCTTCTTCCTCCTGCCTCCCTTCTTCTTTCTACCCTTGTTTTTCTTCTTCCTCTCCCACTACAATATCTTGTTCATCATAATTATCATTATCTTCTTCCTTTCACTGCGCGGGCCATCCTGCGGGATCTACCATCTGGATCACTCCATCTCTTCCTAGATATTCCCGAGCATTTTCCGTTATTTAATGTTCTTCCTTAGGAAGAAATTCATTGTTGTTGCATCTCAGGGGATATGTAAATTCAAGATGGATTCATTCTTACATTTTATCCCATTTTATCCCAGCTTCCATTACGTATCTCGTACATATTGCACATTGAATCCCTTGCTTCTTTTCAGACCATTTCCATTTCTTTGGTGTAGTCCTTCAGGCAATTGTTCTTTTTTCTTGCGTTTGTTCTAGTTGCTTTCGCACTTGCCAAAATTGGTGTTGCCACAACTTTTCTTATGCGTACTAATTTGTTTCAGTTCATAATCTTTGGTTTCTCCACAATATTTAATTTGTACATCCAGCAATGTTTGTTCTTTTGTACTTGTTTTTTTTTCTTCTCTGGCATGTATCCATTTTTGCTCAAATTTCGATATTTCTAATTATAATCTTATTATGGGGAAGTGGCCGTCAAATAAGATTTTCAACCAAAAAAGCAATTATAAGTTCCTAGAATGTTTCATGAATGTAAACATTGTAGTTATCTCTTATGAATATGATAACAAAATAACTCCATTACAATGATGAAAAAAAACAACAATTTTTTTCTGATTTTGTTAATCTGAAACATTTGAAACGTCTTGCAAATTAAAACTAATTTAAACTCTTATTCAAAGTGATCAATTAAAAACTGACTGTACTATCTGATGTCATTATTTGAAATAACGATACGGATAGGATTTGTAGTAGTCACTGACATTCCCGCTAATAAGATTATATAATTTATTAGAAACCATTCTCTTACACATTCAGTTATAAAGACCTGAGTCCTACCATCGTTCGTCACCGACCTCACCTAACGTTGAATGGATATTTTCCGCGTGTAGTATAGGGTAACATAAAGCGGACGAAACTGGGCCGTTATAATTGTTATACAACAGCAATTACAACGAAACAGCGGTCCGGCCTTAATGACCACTCGCGTGCTACACGTATTGTAAAAGGAACTGGTCACGGAATACCCTTTTTTGTGTTGCCCTCTGCACCTCGAACTGTTTCTTGAAACAGTGTTGCTATCAACAGATTATTGAAAGTAATAATTTCATGGTTGGGCCCACTGACGTAGCTTCCCTCATACGCATACTAATAGGTCTATTACTTTTTAAACCATTCCTATTGTATTAGACCTGCGCATGTATTAACCATACACGTTGTAACCTCTTTGATCTCAGAAGTGCAAACGAATAACGGTAGAGCAAATTTCACACGTATTCTACTTATTTTCAAAAAATGAAATCCCCCCTACATTGAAAAGTTCAAACGGTTAGAGATTTTGCCGACTTAAAAAAATATATGCCATCGTCTATTTTCTAGGGATATTTGTAATTCATTCCAATTTCTTTCAGTTCTTTGGTATCTGAAACAAGAGATTTCTCCAGGGATTTTTTCGTTGTAAATAAAATAACATTTATTTTCTTCAAAATTTTGATGTATTTTCAAATATGAACCCTCTTGAAAACTTGTCCAGTAAATCTTAACCGCGTTTAATTGTTACAATCTTGAATGTTTCTCTTCAGTGCAGATTTGGCCCTTTTGTCGATTGTTCGTTTAAAATGTAAACTTATGTAAAATGTAAAAATGTCCATCTTATCAATTTAAACGATGCTTTACTGGTAATGTTTTCTAGAGGTTATTATGAATGCCTATGGCCACCGTTGCCAACGCTATCACTCCCCCGTCGTCATATCCAACACCACGTTTTCCATTTCGAGGTGTAAATTGTAACCTGTAAAATGCAACGAATTTTTATAATTTCGTGAAAATTTATTCCGTAACAGTTTCCTTGATAATTATTTTTGAATTATCTTGAATATTATACAAAACATAACTGGAAATTTTAAAGCCGAAACAGGCTTGTTTGTTTTGGTTTGTTTGGAATTCGTCTGCAGATTTTTTTCTCACTTGCCATTTCGTTCCTAACGCCCCTTTTGTCGTGACTTTTACGGATTGGAAAGATGATTTGGAAGCAAGAATAAGAATGCAAATATAATCCTTATCAACATTTCACTTTCATTGAATTGATAATAATATTTTCATAGCTAGCCGTCATCCTCACCAGATCTGCTGTCTGGGAGATTGTATAATAATGCCCAAGCTAACAAATGCTGCTCATGTAAATTGAAAAAATGTTGATTCCAAAAAACTTACATTACTGTTTCATTGCCGAATATCTCCAACAGATTAACACAACAATTTTATATTTAAGCGTTATTTAATTTTACTTTTTGACCCCAGGATGAACAGCGTGCTAGCTTTTTGTGATTTGGTTCCGGTTTCGATTCACGACCGGGACCAAAATGAAGATGTATCTTTCTGATACAAAATCGTCTCAGTTTCTGTTGCTGTGTGTTGAAAGAAACAGCTCAGGAACTCCAAGAATGACCGCAAAGTACATTGGGAATACGACTTACTCACCGCATGTCTCGCTTACCCTGAGGCGTGGATAATAAATAAAAATTAGGGCCCAGGGCTGCAAACACCGCTAGCTAGCAACGTCAGAGGTTTTTTTTACTTATTTAAGGTCGCTTTTCAACCACTAAGGTCATATCGCGCCCAATGTGACATTGGAGATAATGGTAACGGTAAACGGACATCCACAATCATCTATGCCTCCTGTGGGATTCGAAACCGCAACCCTTCAGGCATAAGGCAGCCACGGCCCTTCAGCCTTAGCGACATCGCCTATTCAGGCCGGCAGAAAAGTTAGATATTTGTTTTTTAAATTTATTTAAGGTCGCATTAACTGCGAGATCATTAAGGAAGTCACTACTGATTTAACGTTAGGGGTACCTGTATACTGAAAGAAGTGATGTAGTGATGATGCGGGGTGAAGGACGAACACAAATGCCAACCATGCCCGTGGCGACACTCGAACCCGCGATGCTTTGGCACGAGATCGCCACGCCTCACTGTTGTCCGAGATCGCCATTACTGACTTAAGGATCTCGGCCACCCGGATCGGCAAAGTTAGATTTATTGGACCCTAAAATGCCAAATACAACATACTCACAAAATTTTACTTTTATGGTTTGTAATATTTGTGTTTTATAAACATTAAGTATGAATGGGCCGACCTGGATGGCCGAGGTGGCTAAGAGCGAGTACCGACTCAGCGCTTCGGTCCGAAGGGTCGCGGGTTCGAGTCCCGCCTTGGGCATGGCTGTTTGTCCCTTGAACTTGTGTGTGTTGTCGCGGAGGGCCTCGCGTTCTGATGACCCCAGATCAGAGGAGCCCGCAAGTGTTTGTCTAGTGTATGGTCGAATATGCGTCCTTTCGGGACGTAAAGGGCAACCGGCTGTCGGCTGGATAAAAGCCCTAGGAAAAAAAAAGTATGAATGGGAGGAGGCATAACCGGGCTGTGCGTTGCCTAACGGACTGCTCGTTTTGTGTTGTGCGCAGACGTGGCACAAGGGCGCGGCGCGGGCGGCGCAGAAGTGGGCGGAGAAGTGCCAGCTGCTCACCCATGACGACGTCACCGGTCGCTGGGTGCACAACTTCGGCTCATGTGGACAGAACATCTTCATCTCCACGCAGCAGGTGCCCTGGTGAGTACATCCACACCGTTGTTCCGCCACTACCAACATCACCACCACCACCATCATCACTTTCTCCACAACCAGGATCAGGAACACCTCCAAGTCCTCCACCTCCAGCACCACCACATTCACCTTCACATTCACCTTCATCTTCACCTTCACCTCCACCAGCATCACCTCCACTTCCATCTCTACCACCATCACCACTACCTTCTCCTTCTCCTTCTCCTCCTTCACCATCACGTCTAACTTTTTCTTAAGACGGAATAATTTTAAGAATTTGTGATCTGTATGTTTTGCCGGAGCCAATGAACTATATTGCGTTTCAAGATGAATCATAGGCTGTCTGTTTTTAAGTTTTTTCTTAATAAAGGTTCCAACAATTACTTTTTATAGAGTCACAAATACATTTATTGAAACATAAATGATTTATGTTTTAATAAATGTATTTTTGACTGTCTATAAAAAGTAATTATTGGAACTTTTATTAAAAAAATATATTACGTTTCTCCGAAAACGGTTGGACAGTTTCTAAATCATTGATTGATTGATTGATGTTTCCGTGCGCTATGTTACCTTGCTGGAACATGAGATTCGACGCCGACCTACACATCCACTTGCGGGTTTTTTCTCACTCCAATTTTGTAAGGAGGTAGGAAAGGTCGCGCGCGATTTGTAGCTCGTTTTGTTAAGGTACTGTTCCGGATTACGTCACACATTGATAAAAAAAACGACGTGATCAGAGCAAGCGACCGCTAGAATTCTCTTCAAGAAAGTGACTGAATTCGAACTATCTATCTAGTGTCGAAAATCCGACTCAAACCCTAAGATCTCCCAGGTGGAGTCGTTGCAGAGGCAACCGTCATGTTGCATCTGAGTCAACTCAGTCGGCCCTTCAAATTCTTGAGGACTCTGTCGGCTGAGAATGGAACATCACCCACATCAGACAACCCCAAAAATGGGACAGTGGTGACAATTAGAATTTGATGTGTAAATCAAAAGGTTTTGTTCGGAGCGGTGGGTATTAAAATCTGAAAAAATCTTAGTTTCAATGTACCTGATGATGTTTCCTCGTGAGAATGAAAAAGAAAATTCTATTTGCAAACTTTTTGTCTTCATGTAAATGACATGTGGAGTTACTGTTCTTGCTCTATAGGTCGAGAAGAGTTAAACAACGTCAAGGCGATATTCATGCATTGAGTTTTTTCAAGCCACTTCCTCGTCACAGAAACTCAAGATGGACGGTCTCGCTCTTGGCATTTGAAACGAACAAATTGGCTTGTAGAACAGTGACGTTTTTAAGAATTTTCTTGCTTCTGGAAACCTTATCTTCTGCGGAGGCTGTTTTCATCATTACGTCCTCGACCTTGGGTGTTACCTCACGCAGATAACCTTCTCAAGACTATGGTACTGAAGAAGATGCTTTAAACATGGCCATGCCTTTTAGACTTGTCAAGAGTTTAAACTCTAGGGTATTTATGTGACGCGGACAAATGTTTCGTAGAAGACACAATAGCAAGTATTATGGAAATAAAGTAAAATATGTAGTTTTGCAGATAACTATTTTTAAGAAGTTTAGAACAAATTCGCTGGAATCAACAAGTATATACTCTTGGGATAGTTCTCAATATGCAAGGTGGCAACCATTTTGGTTCATGGCGTCCCATTGTTGTTTTTTTTTCGCAATATGCAGTTAATTTACACGGCCGTGACTTCTTTATTTTTGCGAACGGCAAAGTCTATTTTGCTTCTACCAACCGCAAAGTAGCTCTTTTTCATCAATACTCAGTGAGGGTAACTCCTAGTTTCCATGTGGGAATACTGAAAAAAGTTTTTGAACACGTGAGGTTCTCATTGGTATGTTGGAACTTCCTATTTTTAACACCATTTTTACTTTATACGTGGTGTACTACGGTATAGGGATAAAAAGTATAAGAATCACCTCAATACATCAGGACGAGGTCTATTAGTGCTGTTCTAAAGATTGGTGCAGGTAACGAGGCGATACAATATTGTACCAGAAAATCGGAATGTCAGGATGAATGGATGAATATAATGTTTTGTATCATACATAACTCGTTCAGATTAGAAGATTTTCAGGCGACATTTAGTAAATACGTTTGGAGGAAGATCTTTGAGGCGTTTCAGAGATCTTTGCGATATATATTAATTTTTGGTGGTACTTTTCATGAAGCTCTTGTGAAGATTTTTATTTAATTTTTTGGAAAAAGACGGCAAATTGTTTCCCTATTTATATGCTAGAATATAAGAAAGTGAATTTATAAATACGATGAAATTCTGATTTTCATTCAAACTTCTGACATTTAAAAATTGCAAAAGTTCAAATTAATTTGTGAACCTCCCTTACACTTCCAACATTCAAGTCAGAGACTTCTTTTTCCAATTTATTCCTCAATTGTAGACTTTTAAATGACAGGAATTTAAAAAAAATGTGAGTAGTTATTGAGTTATAATACGAATAGGAAGAAAAGTTTAGGTTTGTATTCCCACTAGTATTGAGTGATTACTCAGTATTCTCACGAATATCAATGATCTTAATGTTGCTTTCTTATTCGTTTCATTCTAAAACTCCGTGATTGAATGGAACGAATATTATTCTGATAAGTATTTTTTTCTTTATGGGTAGAAATAAATTAAATCCTTTTTTCTAAATCATCAAAATGTTTTCTAATTCTTTGCACTACTCGTACTCGTGCAAGTTATGCATCATTGTAAATACACGTGTAACTAACCGAAGGAAGCCTCCTACTCTGTCCACCTCTACTTCAGGTCACTTGATAGTCTGCCACATCGTTGCATCACACTTCACATTCGACCAGTTTGGAAAGCAGAATGAGAGCGTTCCTTCACGGGCACTTTCCACAAGATCTTTATTCAGTTGTTTCTTGAAAACGGCAAGAGGCGGAGATGGCGCTCCCGTTCACAGTGCGCGGCGGCAGCCACCAAGACATTGAAATCCCCAGGTCTCTGGCCGACCATCCACGCCACGATGTGATATAGCACAATGTTAAATTACCATTAAGAAGGAAAAATTACTCGAGTTTGACAAATAAAGAGATGGAGTGATTAATTAATTAAAAACTGGAATTGGCAAGCCTTGAATGTAACAAACTCACTCACTCGGCATATCAAGTCACTTTTAAAGTAAATATTTTCACCAAAATTGATATTCTCTTTTCAAGTGACGTCTATTATGCTCAGTCACTTGTTCAAGACTAATTCAACGGCTTATCACGTATAGGTACTAATGGTGCCGGTCATACTGAAGAGAGAAATAAGTATATTTGTGCCTTAAAAAATTTAAATGGCGAATTCATGTTTATATAAGGTGTCCTATTTTACATCAGATACCTTCTACAGAACTGCTAAGATGATTAATGAAGGGCTATTGTCTTTTAAATACCTAGTGATCTTTTGCGAGAAATTGTCCGTTATATTAAATAAATTCTTGAATATTATGCTATATCAGTGAGCCATATAGATTTTTACATTACATAACCCAGTCCAAATCACTCTCACAAGAAAATCTACTTGCTTGGTTCTTCGATCGATATTATATCTCCATTTATTTATTGGTGTTTAGAAGCTCTTCAACTGCGGAAGTTCTGAGGCTCACAAGTGTTGACCTAACGATTGGATGAAAAAAACCGACAACGATTAAGTAGTAAATTGTGGAGAAAAGTGGATTGAGATGAAGGGGAAATGAGAGAACAACGAGAAAATCTGACGAGGGATGGCTTTGTCCAGCACATCTGGATTGGTTGGGGATCGAACCTGGTCACCAGTAGTGGAAGGCGCTAGCCGTTGTACCAGAAGATGTCTGCTCCGTTGATCAAACGCATTTACTTCCTTCCAGACCCAAGGGCAAAAACTCAGAGATTTTTAAACAGGAAGATACAAGTATTAATCGCAAATCCCACCTCGGTTGTCCCTGAGCGAGGGACCATTGCCTCGGCGAATCTGGATCCATCTGGCGACCATCAGGGTAAAACAAGAGGGTCCTGGGTTGCCGCTCGCCTCGCCACTGTGCTAACCTGAACTCTCACGGCGCTAACGACATGCGTAACGATGAGAAACTCCGGAAATTGATTTTTCTTCACCGGAGGATAAAGAAATGGAGGATAAAGATAAATCAAGGATAAGGATCCACCCCGACTTCCCACAAGGATTATGGGACTCAGGGCTCATTGATTGATTGCTTAATGTTTTCGGGCGCCAACTATTATGGTCATTAGTCCCTTCCGTGTACTTCGTGATGTCCCTGCAGGTGGTGGTGATGATCCGACCTACACGTCCACTTGTGGCGATTCCCCCTTCTAGTATCTACCACAAAGAGAGACTACCAAACCCAGGGCTAGCTCTACGCTCCGGACTAGTGGACCGACATATGAAATTGATTGATTTGTTAGTGATTCCGGGAGCGTCAACTACTGAAGTCATTAGTCCCATAATTGTGCATGTTATTTCATCGGGAGGTGGTGGTGATCTTGTCACACTGGGTGGCGAAATCTGGCGCCGACCTACCATCGACTAGTGGGGTTTTCCCCAACCAGGTATCTCTCACCAGTCGTGCACCGCCCTAGCCGGGATAAGTTCTAAGTCCCCGACCGGTCTCCCGGCATGTGTGGTAATGTTGTGCATGTTAGTGTAAGTGTGAGTGTGTGTAAGTAAGGACAAGGAAGGGGAAGGAAATATCGCGCGCGGTCCGTGGCCCGTTTGTTAGGGTACTGCTCTGGCATTCGCCTGGTGTTGATCAGAGAAATCATGGAAAACTACCGATCAGAGCAGCTGAGCGCTAGATTTCTTCTGACAGCGACTGAGTTCGATCTAGCTGAAAAGCTAGTGTCGAAAACCCTGCCTAACCCTGCCGACTCGGACCGAGGATCCCGATCAGAGGCACTGCAGTGACATCAGTTGATGTACTGAGCCACCGCTCCCGGTCCGACATGAGAGTGTGTAAGGAGGGAGAAGAGGGCAAGAATGATGGAAACAAGATCACACGTGGCCCGCAGCTAGTTAGTGTTCTGCCGAGTATTGATTAGAAACAATTATAAAAACTACCAATGAGAACTGCCGGCCGCTAGAACCCAAGGACCTCCCGCTAGCGACGCCGCCGAAACAAGGCAATCTTGCCACCGGGTCATCGCAAGCAAAGCAACCACTGAGCCATCCACGCTAGTCCGCTGTGGTCGATTGATGGACCAAGCTTCAACCCAGAATGCGTGTCTTCGCGGCCGCGTTCGGCAGGCGCCGCGCCGGGCAGGCCGGTGCCGCCGCCGGCAAAGCAGAGCGCCGCAGCACCGACCGGCTGGGCGGCCGTGACCTTCCACGTCCCGCGGCGGCTGCGGCGACGGCGCGGGGGCGGAGGGCGGCCGCGATGAGGTCAGCGCCGCTAGCGCGCCTCTAACTCCCCTAACTCCTCCGCCCCGCCCCGCCCCGCCCCCTTCCCTCGCGGTGATAATGGACGCACTTTGGGAAAACTCGCCGCAGGCGCAAATTAAGCTTTTCAGCAGATTTGGAAACAACTCGCCTTAAAGTTCGTTGTCACATGCGAGGATAACCGCAAATGTCATCAATTATAATTATCCAGGGTAAAGTGGGGCAAGCAAGACATTTCAAAATATACAGTTAGATAATAGATACATGCAGACGTTGAAAAGATGCATTTTGGACAGTTGAGGATCTTTGTCCAAAGAGAGAGGCCCATTTAATAGTGAACCGTTCGTCACAAATGTTTTTTCGATAATAAACACTCATACTTGTGGAATAGTATGAAATTTGCAATTGTTCTAGAAAGTATCCTAATGAATCCACAGCAATTGTAATACCATCATTGAGCATATTTTAATGAACAATTCATGCTTCATATTTGTTTTTTCTCTATTATTAATTTTTTTGCAGCTTAAATTTTGAGTAGAAAAAATACTTTAGTATTCAAAATACTTTTATTAAATAATTGTGAAATTAATGATAATTCTATTGAAATTCCCATGTATCAGTTAATTACGAATCCTTTTCCAATCAGGCCTATTTCGATAATTTATAAGCAAGAAATAACAACGATACGTCTGCTGAGAAAAACTCAATTATTATACAATGGGTCGTTCGTACAACGGGTCTTCTTATCAAACTGTCAACCCAATAAAAAAAATTACACGAAATTGTGAAGATCGTTAAAAGCTGGAACCAAAACCTTTTCTTACCGTTTAGTTTCCAGTAATATACTATTTTCTAGAAAGAATTACGGTTTTCTTGTAATTTTGGCTCTTCCATTGAAATAGTCGTTAACTATTGCGGGTAACCTTTCGGATTTGGTTTGATGATTTGATAATGAAAAAAGTACTTGAAAGAGGCATGTTCTTATTCCTGGAGAATGGCATGTTGAGTTTAAGTGAGGAATTGCGGGTTGATTGATTATTTGGAGTTTCCGGTCGCGTCGGTTGCTGTGCATTAGCACCCTGAGAGTACATATTTTAGCACGTGAGGTAGCAGTAATCTTTTCCCGCTGGTTGATGAGATTCGGTGCTGACCCACACGGCTTGCGAGTTTTTCCTAACCAGGCGTCTCCCACCAGCGGGGTAGCGACCCAGGCGGGATAAGCTATAAACTCCTGACTGGTCACCCGACATGTGTGGTAGTGTAGTGCGTGTCAGTGTCTGTAAGGGGTATGGATAGAACAAGAAAGAGGAAAGAAAGATCGCACGCGGTTTATTGAATTGAATTTGCCTTATTTTACGTGGCGAGACTCAGGCCATGAGGCCTGCTCTTCCGTCTGACCACGCAAATTTCGTTACGCTCCTTTCAACCACTAGGGGAGAAAGAAGGTATTACTTGGGCGACAAAACAGGCCATTTGAATTTAGCTCAGAGGCATCATTTAGGCTTGAGGATCTCTTACATGCAGTAAATCTACTAACATGGGACAGCCGGCTTTACTTCCCCTCCGAAGGAAGGCGTACGAAGGATTTTTTCGCCCTTAAAAATCCACGGCTTCGATCGGGTTTGAACCCGCAAACTTGTGTATAGCAGTCCGGTACGCTAACCGCTACACCATCGCCGCCGCTTTATGTCTCATTTGTTAGAGTATTGCTCCAATATTCGCATAGTATTGATCGGAGAAACTACCGAAAACGACCAATTAAAGCAAAAAGTAGTCAGCCGCTAGAATTCTCCTCCAGACAGCAGCTGAATTCGACCTACCTCGAAAATCGTGCCACCGTCAGGACTTGAAACCTAGAACCCCCAAACCTGATGCAGTGCAGTGACATCAGTTGATGCCGTGCCTCCTAAGCTGATGAGGTTTTGCGAGAATCCTGTCGGGGGAAGACGGGAGAGGAGGCTGTATCCGTAGCGAGGTGAAGGCGTGGCGTCGGTGGCAACCAGACGCAAGCGCAGGACCTCCGTGAAGTTGGCAGGAAAAAATCTGGGATTTTAACCAAACTTGGTATATCGTTTGCCCATCGTTTGCCCAGGTTTGCCCACCAAAAATTTTCGTTTGCCCACCCCCAGAAAAAAAGTTAGACACAAAAATCTTCGGGCGAACTTCACGCTGGCCTATATTATATTTTGCCCAGGATTAATTTGCGTTTGCCCAGAAACATAAATGAAATTACAAGCAGAAGCGTTTATTCTTAGATGGCCCGGGAAGCAAATCCGCGCATTTGTCCGGCTCTGCTAATCGTTTGGCTTAAACAAAAATTATGATATTTTGCGTACTGCATCCTAATAGTGTGTTATCGTTTGCCCAGGATAAATTGTCGTTTGTATAACCGACGGGTTACAATTACAATTACAATTGGCGGGTTTATAACCCGGAGGCACCGTTAAATAAACGCTTCTGCCTTTAATTCTATTTCTGTGCCTGGGCAAACGAAAATGGTCACTGGGCACACAAAAATACACTATTAAGAAATAGCATACTGAATATTATTATTGTTCCTTCAGCGTAAGTGGTAGCCAGTCCGATTATATGAACACAAGCGTAAGCCAGAGCCCCGATAAATAAACGCTTCTGCCTTTAATTGCATTTCTGTGCCTGGACAAACGAAAATGGTCACTGGGCACACAAAAATACACTATTAAGAAATAGCATACTGAATATTATTATTGTTTCTTCAGTGTAAGTGGTACCCAGACCGATTATATAAACAAAAGCGTAACCCGGAGGCACCGTTAAATAAACGCTTCTGCCTTTAATTCCATTTCTGTGCCTGGTAAAACGAAAATTGTCACTGGGCAAACGAAAATACACTATTAAAAAATAGTATAATGAATATTATTATTGTTTCTTTAGTGTAAGTGGTAGCTAGGACGATTATATAAACAAAAGCGTAACCCGGAGACACCGTTAAATAAACGCCACTGCCTTTAATTCCATTTCTGTGTCTGGGCAAACGAAAATTGTCACTGGGCAAACGAAAATACACTATTAAGAAATAGTATACTGAATATTATAATTGTTCCTTCAGCGTAAGTGGTAGCCAGGCCGATAATATGAACAAAAGCGTATGCCGGAGACCCCGTTAAATATACGCTTCTGCCTTTAATTCCATTTCTCGGTCTGTGAAAAACGAATATTGTCACTAAGCTAACGAAAATATACTATTAAAAAATAGTATACTGAATATTATAATTGTTCCTTCACCGTACGTGGTTGCCAGGCCAATTATATAAACAAAAACGTTAGCCGGAGATCCCGTTATAAACGCCTCTGCCGTTAATTCTATTTCTGGGCCTGGGCAAACGAAAATTTTCACTGGTCAAACTAAAATACACAATTAAGAAATAGTATACTGAATATTATAATTGTTTTACTGTTGCTTCTGGGTAAGTGGTAGCCAGGCCGATTATATGAACATAAGCGTAAGCCGGAGCCCCGTTAAATAAACGCTTCTGCCTTTATTCCATTTCTGGGCAAACGAAAATTGTCTGTGAGCAAACGCAAATACTCTATTAGGAAATAGTAACCTGGGTAAACGATTTACTAAAATATTTAAAATACCTGAAATTTTTTGGTCAACTTGGATTTGCCACGAACATTTTTTTGCGTGTAAGTTTTTTGTGTGGGTAGGCAAACAAAAATTTTTGGTGGGCAAACCTGGGAAAACAATGGGCAAACGATATACCAAGTTTGATCGAAATCCTAGATTTTTTCCATTCAGCGTGAACTTGGCCGGAAAATTTGTTTTGCGTGTAACTTTTTTCTGGGGGTGGACATACGAAAACTATTGGTGAGCAAACCTGGGCAAACGATATACAAAGTTTGGTTGAAATCCCAGATTTGTTCCGGTCAGCGTGAACTTGGCCCGAAAATTTGTTTTGTGTGTAACTCTTTTTCTGGGGGTGGGCAAACGAAAATGTTTGGTGGGCAAACGATATACCAAGTTTGGTTGAAATCGCAGATTTTTTCCGGCCAATCGCAGGTCCTGGGCCCGCGCAGCAAGTGGTTCCTCATAGCGCGGTTTCACCAGCTCTTGCCTCACGACGAATTATCCTCTGGTGCTTACTTAAAGCCTTGGGTGTGTTCGACAGAACCTGTCTATATCCAGGCATCTGCCGCCGTCAAGGTTCCTTACAGGCTTTTTTTTTCCCAAATCGATTAGAATGTGCTTCCCTTGCTCGTGAATTAAGAAATATCACCTGATAAAACTCTAGAACACATGGGACGCATACTTTGTAATAAAAAGGAAACTATATTTAAGCCATTTTGAGAGTTTTTAAACTTTCTTGATTGGAAACCCGACACAGAAGCAGAAACATTCATAGAGGTCATTCGCCCATTCCATTCTTCCGTTTCAGTAAGTGTAGTTTGTTTGTTTATATATATATATATATATATATATATATATATATATATATTTATATATATTTATATGTTTATATATTTATATATTTATATATATATAGTTTATTTGATTTTATATTTATTTATATATTTCAGCTTCGACATTTGTTAAAAAATTACTTATAACTAGTGATGCTACAACAGAACATACTTTCTTGCATTATTTGTGACTTTGACCTTTTTAGAAAATTCTGAGAGGCCAACGAAAATAAAACACGTGCCATGCTTATAAGCACACTTTTGCTCTTTTCGAGAAAAATATTGGGAGCTGCTTTTAAGATATTTTTAATTCCATTTACTTCAAGCAAAACTTACGCGATAATACTCATTTTCGAAAACGTGTCATGAATATGATCTTATTTAAAGATCTAATTTTTTTAGAACATATTTCATTAAGCCAATAATTATCAATCATCAGTATTGTATTTTGCAATAATTAACTTTTTCCTTTTTTCCGAAATGCAGTGTTCACCAAAAATGGGACCTGCACAAATTTTATAATCATGCTTTGCTCATTCGGAGATAAATTAACCCAAAAATTTAAGGCCATTTTTAATAATTGTTTTTGAAAATGTTAAGCCTTCACCTCCAAAAACCAAAATTTCCGTTTTAAATTCTCTTGGTCTCCTGTTTAGTCAGATCGATTGCGGAATATCAATTTTGGAGAAAATCTTCTATACGGTTTTGGCGGTAGAGTCGACGACGGACGGATGGGTGGACGAGCGGACCGACGGACGGGCGGACGAACCAGCGGGCGTGTGAGCGGACGGACGGACCCACGGACGAATAAACGGGCGGACGAAAGGACGAATTAGCGGACCGGCGCACAAACGAATAGACAGACGAACGCATCGCTGGAAACCCATTTTGCGGTATCAAGGACCCACAAAATATGGATTCGAACTACACGTGTTAGTAGAAGTTTTTAAGATTTATCCACTTTTTCGATATCAGATTCACAATTCGAGTTTTTCTGATATAAAATACCACTTTCCGCTGGAGGATTTCAATACTTTCTCTTTCCTACGTATATAGTGGGCGAGGAAGTAAATATGTTAGAGCCTTATATTGTTGGTATTTATCTTTCGGATTTTGTGGTCTTGTTCGCGTAGGCTATTTATTCTTATTCTTATTTGATGGTAAGTTAGTAGGTCCAGCTTTGTCAGAGGTTGTGGCGCCGAAAGGCAAACAGATGGTAAGTTATTTTTAGTTTAATGTATGTGAGAATGTACAAAATTACTGGCTTCAAAACTACATTATTTTCCTTGATCTTGGACATGTATTTTTGTCACTGTTGTTATTTGATTATTTTTAACACAAAACATGTTATTTAAAAGAAAATTTGATATTTCTTAGAATCGATATCACTGAAAATTTAAGAAGGTATGCAATGACCCACAATGTCTGTGAGAAATGAAAACATCTTGCGATAATAGAAGACTTTCTTTCAGTTGGTACGTTTCCAATTTCTTGACGATGAAGAAGATGAATTGTTTTGAACGTTGTAATACACCCAGTCTTACTTGATAGTTCGAAGATTAATTACCTTTCCAGTTTCACCATCTCACTTTCTTCGTACCCAAACGTGTAATATTCTCTACAAAGAAAGAAATACATTAATGAGTGAAGTTAATAAAATAAAATTCCTTGTTAAGTGCATTAACGCTTCAAAGTCATATACTATGTTTCAAAAGAACTTAGTTCTCCAGTTTCGTAAATTTCACTCCTTTTCAAAGACATTATATCAGAACACAAACAAAGGTCTAGAGATCTCTCAATAACAAGCATACAGTTTTAAAATGAACAATTCATCAATATGGTGTATTTAACCAAACATGTAGTTCTTAGAATGTTGGTGAAGCTTTAAATATACTAACAAAAAATCATATAAACTGTTTAATATTATTTGAGAAAATTTCATGCAGTCGGTTTTCCGTTTAAAAGTTTCGTTTTTTCGAGAAAACTAGGGTTGTTTCAGGCTTTCAGGCGCTCAATTTATACAAGTTTTTTTTCCGCCATGCCTGAGAAAGGGCTGCTGTGAGGGATAAGAAAAGGGGAGGTCGGCAACCGTAAGTCTTGGTGCAAGTGGCCGACACCTAGGATTGCCAGAAATGTTTTCAGAAAATAGTGAAACGGGGGAAGGGGGAGAATGAGGTGTAGGAGGAAGCAATCTTTGAATAATAATAATGACACATTTTTGAATAATTATTAATTATACATATACTAATACGACAATCATCTGCTTCAGTGTAATCAGATCTTTGAATAATTGTACACTTCTCAATAATTTATAATTAAATATACTAACATCACAATCACCTGCTTTACTACAATTATCTTTGGAAAACATTCTTTGATCTGAAACCATTTTATTATTTAACTTCATCTTTACTTAACTATTTTACATTTTTAAAACTATTTCCTACAATATTTCTTAATTAATTGAACGACTTTTGCATTATTTTGCTCTTTTAATAATCCTCTAACTTTTGTATGGATATGTGGAATGTTACAAAAACGCACAGCTGGCTTCGACCTGACTCAACTGCCTCCTGTTAATTTTTCGATCCAAACATTTTTCATTACGCTGGAAACTCTTTCTGTGCAAGCATTGGAGACCTGGACTGATGCACAATATTCAAACTATACTAGACGATAACTGTATGGACCTGCGCAATAGCCAGTATTGCCATCAGAACAAATTCAGCTCTAATCGAGATTAAAAACTTGCCAAAATAAACACTAAAAGCTTTATCAACACTTGTTCACTCATTGAAAAAGTTTCTTTCTTCATTGGATAATATCTTTTTACATGTTCATCATTTTCATTCTTTAATTAGTGAATCAGAAATAGAAATAGTGAACAGTTCACTCAAACCCTACCGAACCTAAAGGAGCAAAAGTATTTGCGCGACACGAAACAGGAAATTGTGCTGGCGATTGACCTGACTCGCCGCTGCCGAACTCTCACCCCTCTTCTCAACTACTCATTCCAATGCAGCTACAGCACATGGGGCGGTGTCTGAAACTATCAAAGAAGTCGTGATTTCTTGAAAACAAAAATCGTGATTGGAGAATCGATTGATTTTTTTTAAGAAACAATTTGAGGTCATGCGAATTTTTGTAGGTGTAAGAAACTATACAATAATGAAATTATGTTATAAGAGAAACGCATTAATTTTAAATGTACAATTCACCCTGATTACATAAGATTCTGAAATCGTCTGAAAAATACCGGTGTGCATTTACTTTAACTTAACGGTTTATTTACCGAGGCATGGAACTTCACGCACTGAACAGCGAACGATTGGAGAGTTATTTGTCGATCTATTCTGTGCCGAAGCCTCTTTGCTCTCTCTATGTACCCGTTTGCATGTTATTGCGAAAGCCATTTGTATGTTTTTCAGTTTAAGTGCACGGTAAACTTCACGAGTTTGTTTCGTTCGGTTCCTTTGTAACTTCCATCTCGGAACAAGTTGGCTCCTTTGTCTTCCACGTGCATTACAGACCATAATACAACACTCACCTCTCATTTTCTTTGGTGAGGTGGATGTTCATTGTTTTGCTAACGAAGTGTTTGTGAAAGAAAGAAGCAATGGGAAGTACTCAGACTACCAGATTGTGGGGGCAAGAATGTTAACAGCCCCTTTCTTTACGTTTCCAATTTCGGTGTTCTGAAATTATCGGGAAAATAATTAAAATATTTTTTTTTCTTACGGGGATCTCGCAGCTGCCGACTTAACTTCGACGTTTGTCAGAGAACTTCTAGATACCAGGTCATGGGCGAATAGACTTCATGAGGATGGGTATTATTTCCTCCCCGTGTCCCGAGAACGGAATCGGTGATAGGATGGGTCAGGAAGAATTGCGCGTGATGTATGGTTAATTATTAATTATTAATAATTAATTATTAATAATTTCGATAATTCTCTGACGTTTTCCTGTAATCAATTAAAGGAAACCTGGGAATCCGCAAATCAGAACAGTCAGCGTCTGGAATTTTCATCCAGGCAAAGATGTATTTTGACCCAGTCACTTCAGTGTCAAACATTTTGCCATCGACAGAACTCAAAATAGGGCTTCCCGATGAATGAAACTTCTGTTGCGAACACGTAAAGAGAGGTTGAAATGATATTAAAATAGTATTTAATCCTTGTGCTCATTGTTAATTTTATGTTTCAAATAACGAAAAATTAAAAGAATTTCTGAGTAATGCAAACAATAATTTCGAATATTCCACTGAATGAACCTTTTTGAACATAAAATTTAAGAGAATAATCGAATCAATGAACACTGTTTGCAATCAAGCACTGTTTGCAAGCTGTGGAATCAAGTGAATATAAACAATGAGACATATTCGTTAGCTAAGGAATCATCATGTAATAGTTGGATTAGACAGCAATGTTGTAGCCTGAGATTTATGTAGCAGTTGGCATTTCCATGAAGTGGCACTTCACTTGAGTAAGACCAAGTTAGTAAATGGAAGTTTTGTGTTGTGTCTCGAGCAGTTTGATAAAGCGCGTTTTGCGCAAAAAGGTTAAGAATAGGTTTCAATGTTGCCAGTGCACAAGGAAAATGGCTTATTTCACTGTTCATAATTTTTTAATCAAGTGAAAATAAAATTCAATCTTGTAAAATGTTCGTGATGAGTCACTTTTCTTACGCACCGACGATACGATGATTATACTAAGTAATTTTTCGTAGTATTTTCTAATCTCGGAGGATATTTGGAGCTCTGTCGCAGAACTATGTAATCCTTACGCGCGCGGTCCGTGGCCCGTTTGGTAAGGTACTGCTCCGGCATTCGCCTGGTGTTGATCGGAGAAACCACGGAAAACTACCGATCAGAGCAGCCGGCCGCTAGAATTCTCCTCCAGGAGAATCCTTACGAAAAGAGTCGTGAATCATGATGCAAATTGGTATTTCACTAGCAATTTTCGCGAGTCTCTGACTACCGGGAATCCTCGCATATGTGCGTGCGTTTGCATTAATCCCACTCTGACGATGAGGATTATTGCGATAGTTGATGGCCGGAAGCGGGTGGGTGGGTGGGTGGGGGAGGGGAGGGTGGATGTCCTTGCGTCGCGGTCGTTAGCGTGTTCGCGTGCAGCTGACGCGATGGCATTATTGCCGAGGAAATCTGCCCTATCGCGCCGCCATCTCGGCCGTCCATCTCCGCGCCGCCTCCGCCGCCTCCTTCACTGCTGCTGCCGCCGCCGCGTGGGGCATGATGGATGCGACGTCCTTTCGCCTTCTGCGGCGCAGCCTCTGCCTGAATGGGCCGCCTCGGAACGTGCTTCTCGAGCTCTGCCGAAAGCTAGCCACCACCAATGAATTTGAATTCTCCTTTCTAGTATGTTGTTCTGAAGAGAGGTAGTTTGTACTCCGCAGTAATGAATGTAATCCGTACAGAGATTACGTTCACTAGCCGAATTGTTCGTTAACTGATTACATATGTTTGATGGATTTGAGTGGTAATTTGATTCATTATGGGTATCACCAAATTAAAGAAAAAAATATTATTTTCATTCACTTACATACACATATATAATATAAACACACCTATTCTTTTATTGTAATCAATTATGCCCGTTTCGGTTTTCGGATGGTTAATTAATTTGACCTATTTACATAGCTTTCCCCTCATCTACTGAAGTCTGTGTTTAATTTTGTAAACGATATTCAAAGACTTGTTGCAGAAATCATGTATATGTGGCTGTTTAATACAATCCTACAAATTTTACCAACTCTGTTTCCTCTTTGTGCTTTTTTTCTGAGCAATGTACGTTATTCCGTCATAAAATTAGAGAAAGTGTTCACTGTTCGATTTGTTTATTGAACTATTGGTCTATTCTTCACCTGCTGTATAATAATGTATCTTCTTTCCGCAGCATTTGTGCGATCATTTGGGCTATGCGACGATAGAAAACTTTGCATAAGGAAGGTCAGAGTATTTTGAACGAGACATCAGTATGAACTGAGGTCACTGCAGGGCCTCTAATAGAGAGGTCCTAGGGTTCGAGTCTCGACGGGGGCAGGATTTTCAACACTAGTCACATACAAGTAACTAGACCGAATTCTTTCTCTGCCTGAAGGAGAATTCTAGCGGCCGTCTGCTCTAATCGGTAGTTTTCCATGGTTTCTCCCATCAACGCAAGCAAATACTAGAGCAGTTTCCTAAAAAACGGGCAACGGACTGCGCGCGATCTTCCCTTTATTTTCCTTGTTATATCGACATCCCCTTCACACACGTACACTTATAAGCACTACACTACAGCACGGGAGATCACCCCGGAGCTTAGAGCTTGTCCCTGTTGGGATGGTGCCTCGGTGGTGGGAGATGGGGAAAACCCCACAAGCCTACCAGTAGGTCGGCACCAGATCTCGCCATCAAGCACGGGAAGAACACCGCCACCTCCCGTGCTAAAAGGAAGCACTACACTTATGGACTAATGATTATAGCAGCTAACGTGCTCGGAAATACGAAATAATCATTCAATGAAAGGAGAGATTGCATGTCCAGAAATATTCGCAAATGAATGTTTTATCTTGATTCTTTATTCCTCTTGGACAAGAGGCGAACAATAGTGGCAGATGACGATTCCCATCTGAGCCAGTCTCTCAAGTTCTGGTCGTTTTGTCAGGAGTATGTGTTTCAGATGGAAAGATTCGATCACTACTTACGGATCGCGAGAAAACCAGAATACTGAACGAGTATAATTGCAAAATTGTTCAACCGCAGATTCTACAATTTTTTTCCAAACCCATACCTTGCATTATAACAGCTTTAGGGGTGGATATGACAGTTCAAAACGCTCATAATTTTGTAAAAAGTGATAATAGATCGAATATTCAATAGATCGAATATTTAGTAGATGAAGACACAATTTGTTTTCTCAATTTCTCCGATTAGTCAAACCCACTTTATCGAATCCTGCATCATCGACCTGTAACAAACCTAGACCTTATGTCATCGATTAAACTGAACTTACAAGTGAAGTTCCTATTGACGCTCAGATTTCAAGTTGGAATTCAACTTTGAAATGGAAATGAAACACTAACTTCCAAGTTGGAAAACTTCTACGTGGAGTTTACTGTGAAATTCAACTTCCAAGATGAGTTAATATATATAATACGTAGCTCCCGTTTGAAGATCTTGGGCCAGATCTGTAATTTCACACACGCCTTCTCCAAAAGTAACCTGAAGCAGCGCGCAAAGACTTAACTACACCGGCGCCGCGCGTTATGGCATTGAGACATCGGATGTCGTAAGGGCAAGAAAAGAGGAGGTCGAAGGGAAAACCGGGAGCGGTAGCTCAGTGCATCAACTGATGTCACTGCAGCACCTCTGACCGGGAAGTCTTAGGTTCGAGTCCTGACGGCGGCAGGATTTTCGACACTAGCTTTTCAGCTAGGTCGAATTCAGTCGCTGTCTGGAGGAGAATTCTAACGGCCGGCTGCTCTGATCGGTAGTTTTCCGTGGTTTCTCCGATCAACGCCAGGTGAATGCCGGAGCAGTACCCTAACAAACGGGCCACGGACCGCGCGCGATCTTTCCTTCCTCTTCCTTGTCCTCTCCTCTCCCCTTACACACACACTTACACTAACATGCACTACACTACCACATATTTCGGGAGACCGGTGGGGAGCGTAGAGCTTGTCCCGACTGGGGCGGTGCCCCGCTGGTGGGAGAGTCCTGGTTAGGGGAAATCCCACTAGCCGACGGTAGGTCGGCGCCGGATCTCGCCATCCAGCGGGGGAAGATCACCGCCATCTCCCGAGAACAAAACATGCACTACACTTATGGGACTAATGACCGAAGCAGTTGACGCGCCCGGAAACATGAAAAAACTAAACCAAACCAATCGAAGGGAAAGAATTGATTGAGCGGAGTGCGAAAGGGCGGAGCGGGGGGGGGGGCTGTGACGCGTGCTCACCGCGGCGAGCGGAGTGGGGCGAGAGGGTGGAGGGGGCATGTCGCGGGGTCGGCGTCCGCGGGGGCCTTGGCGCGCAACGATGACGAACGGCGCGGCGGCGGTGGCGATGGCGGCGCTGCAGGTCCCCGCGCGGCGCCAATTGGCGCCAATTGAGGCGCGAATTCGCTCCACGATGATGAACGGCGCCGCCGCCGCCGCTGCTGGCCGGCGCCGGACTCGCGCCAGCGGCCCGCGGCGAGCAGCTATGGTCTCGTAAACGAAGGGCCGGATGCGAGTCAATGGTTATTTCAGAAACAACGGAAGACCCCGTTCGCACGCTTCCTTTCGACGGACGGTGTCGGGGTGGTAGCGAACGCGCGCTTGCGCACAGCAGCTTCTGGCGTGTGCACTCTCACCTCGATGGCAATGGTTTACAATATGCATTTAGACTATTAATAATAATAATAATAATAATAATAATAATAATAATAATAATAATCCACACATTGATATCGTAGGCTTCCGCGGCCAGAGTCATGATCTGGGCTGTCCGGGTGACGCCGCGTCGAAGGCTGGGGTGCCGACGTTTCGACCGACATATCGCGGTCCTCTTCAGCTGAGTACAGCCCTGAAGAGGACCACGATATGTCGGTCGAAACGTCGGCACCCCAGCCTTCGACGCGGCGTCACCCGGACAGCCCAGATCAATCCACACATTCTCTGGAATCTACTCAGTTTCACATCAAGATCGCTTTCTGTTAGATACGACACACTGCAGCCTAAGTAATAGGAGATGCAAACTTGTTCTAAACTTTTATTACTTAGAACTATTTTGCACCTGGCTTGTAATAATAATAATAATAATTCGCTATACTCTCGCTAATCCGGTCATTCATTGCACATATAGGTGCAGAATTAACGGAAGCAACGGATTATTGTGACGGTTTGAAATTAGTTTAAACACATAGAGCGTATTCAATTTACTGCATCCAAATATACTGTGCATTCATTTACATAGTAAATTTGTTGCGCATCCAACATCGTACTCACCAGCAATGGCCGACGTTTGCCAGCTAGTGGTGTTACCAGGTCTGGGCACTGTTTTTTATTTATTGTCCATGCCAGGCGGTAAGGGAGACATGTGGCGATCATGAGGTATTTCCTCTAACGTACCTAGCTTTCTTGGTATGCCTATCCATTTTCTTTCGTCACACTGCATTAGAAACTGAGGCAATTATAAAAATATAGTTTCTAAAATTTTTCCCTAGCCGGGAATTGAACCCAAAACATTCTAACAGGAAGCTAGCACGCTTTCAATGAACCAATTGGGGGGGATGAAGCAGGAATTGAAAATATTATATTCACAATAACGTATCTCCACGAAAAACAAATTTTCAGGAAGGAAATGTGTTCAAATTCTGCCTTAGTTCAAGATAAGATTCAACGGTTTCCGGAAACCGTTTAAGACACAAGAAACGCCTTTTTTATCACAATATTTGGCATCTCTATGGAGAAGCGTCTTAAGAATATACAGATGCATAAAACTAGAAACAAACGGAAATGGAGGTATGTCACTTTGCAAATAAGCTCTTCAAGTGATTGCGGGTCAACGCGTTGCGTGGAGGGAGGCTGGAAGCGGCTCCGTTCCTTGTGATGAGAGCGAGGTCCCCCACGCGTTTTGCCATCGCAGCATGGCATTTGCGGTGGACCCTCGCCGCAACCACCAAGGCCTGCTTTTTGCCCGACGATGGGGCGCAATGATTTCCATATGCGCCTCTGCATTGGCGGAGGGTGAAAAACTTGCAATGGTCGTTCTCCAACACTAGTCTTCGCTTAATATGCATCACGGGTTTGTAGCTTTGTCTACATTTTAGTCGCTTAATGTTATGAAAACAGGTTATCCGTTGGTTACAATTTTAAGAGCGAAGTTTCTCCGGGGTAACTTAAAAGCTGACGAACTAAAATCTTATTTTAATTCATTTTATTGATTTTTTTACACTTAATGGTTTTATTTATTTATTTATTTATTTTACGTCAAAAAAACAGTTAAAAACTGCGTATGACGTGCTATGGGGAAAAGTGAATTGTGTGCAAATTTTCAAAATTCTGTGATCCTTACAATAAGTCATATACTACTTAAATTTTGAATTTTGAAAGGGAGAAAAAACAAACAAAAAAAACTCCCATGTAATAAAATCTATTTTCAAGGATAAATAAGCAATAAATTTTGAATTTTGAAAGGGAGAAAAAACAAAAAAAAACTCCCATGTAATAAAATCTATTTTCAAGGATAAATAAGCAATAAATTTTGGCTCTTATTACTTCCTGCCGCGACAACATGGAAACGATAATTTGAATAATTGTATTTCCCACTGAATTCTAGAAGACGTGCACAGAAAATGAAGTTGGATTATTACTTGACGTTGCGAAACCCCGGTAGGTTTGAAGGACAATTACCTACTATCAAAATAGCTGCTGTAAACTGTTACTTGGTTGTATTCATTCTCTGCGTGTTTGGTGAAAAAATTATTAGTGCTCGAGAGACGATGAAGCTGATGATTATATATTTCATTTTATCGTGGTTACAGCACTATAGAATGGAGTTAATTCTTAAGCATATTTAAAAATTCCAAAAATCATCTCCAACGAAACAAAAATGCTTTACTTTATCGTACATTATCGTACCCCATATTTTCCAAATGCTAAACAGCCCGCGAGTCCTGTTTGACCACGAATATCTTAGCACTGATGTAACGTCCTATTGTCCTCCAGCTTCTCTGTTAATTCGAGGCTGTTTATTGACCGTGACATTTTGGGAACGTAAATATTTCCAACCTTTCCGCCGTTTCTGGCAAACGCCTTGCCCTTGCAGCCGCACATGCATCGACTGGAATTGCGAACGCTCCTCCCGGAGTGACTCGAACATGCCCTAATGGCCCAAGCACGCCGCCCGCCGCGACTCCGTGGTATTTGACCCAGTAGCCGACATAAGTGAGGCGCAGTGCTTGAGTCAAGTGCGCCGGAGTTACGACGTCGTTCATGAACGAAGTCCGCCCGCAGGGCGTTCGCGCCGCGCGCGATCTGATCCCTCGACCGAAGGCAGCTGGCCCCAGCGGACGCCGCCGCCGCTGCTCATGGAAGTGTTTACCAAGGCTGACGTAATTGGCGAGGTGCAACGTAAAATTCTTTGGCATCTTGATTGAGATACTGCTAGGAATCGGGGGGCACGTAGTGCAAAGCACATTCGGTCGGCTCTAAAAATAAATGAAGAAATAACGATGAGAGTGGAGTGATATCGTTAAGATCTGTAATGAGATACGATTTAGCTGCACGTTAATGACACTGATTTGCAAAATCAAGAATATAAATATCATTAATAATAATATATTAATCATTATCAATATATTAAGAATAATAATAATAATAATAATTGTTATTATTGTACTGAATAAACATAGTATGTAATAATGTATGAACAACTCACTGAACACCAAAACACTTAATTGTTTAAATGTCATCGAACTAGATAATGTAACTTTCTGTTCCTTATATTCTTACTAAACTAATTTTAAATTTATTTGTATAACTGAAAACTTATTTGAAAGTACAGTGAAACCTGACTTCAGTGCTCACCGATGGTTCCTACCGGGAGCGGTAGCTCAGAGCATCAACTGATGTCACTGCAGCGCCTCTGACCGGGAGGGCCTAGGTTCGAGTCCTGACGGCGGCAGGATTTTCGACACTAGCTTTTCAGCTAGGTGGAATTCAGTCGCTGTCTGGAGGAGAATTCTAGCGGCCGGTTGCTCTGATCGGTAGTTTTCCCTGGTTTCTCCGATCAACACCAGGCAAATGACGGAGCAGTACCCTATCAAACGGGCCACGGACCGCGCGCGATCTATCCTTCCCATTCATTGTCCTATCCTCTCCCATTACACACACACACTTACACTAACATGCACTACACTACCACATATCCCGGGAGACTGGCCGGGAGCTTAGAGCTTGTCCCGGCTGGGGCGGTGCCCCGCTGGTGGGAGAGTCCTGGTTAGAGGGAAACCCCACTAGCCGACGGTAGGTCGGCGCCGGATCTCACCATACAGCGGGGGAAGATCACCGCCATCTCCCGAGAAAAACATGCACTACACTAACGGTACTAATGACCAGAGCAGTTGACGCGCCCGGAAACATGAATAAATCAATCAAAACCAATGGTTCCAAGAACTTTGGCTATGAATAGAGATGGCCGCTTAATCAAAGTAACCAGAAGCGTAAATCTAGTACAATTATAGTAGCACAATTATTTTGCTAATTGTTATGAAATAAAGTTTGTTTTCATTAAGATTTTTAATTACCATAAATGGCGAAATACAATTTAAACAAGATATTTAAATTATATCGTTGCCTTCTCTCGGCGAATATCATAGCACACACTCCTCACTCACTCCTATAAAATATATTTGAAGATGTGATTTTTCTCTGTAGAAACTTCAAAGTGCTGGATTTAGCACATGCAAAGCACAAGTTAGCAAACCGTACGGATGCTGTGAAATGGAAGAAGCAAACACGTCATTTCATTGAAGCAAGTTTAGTTAAATCATCTCTAGTTATAATGAAATATAAATTGATCCCCCTGCGATATAAGCTACTCTGGAAGACTTTTTAGAAGTAATCTGAAATGCGTCTCATAGTAGTAGAAGTTATTAAATCGACAGTATCCCCCAACAGTATCCCCCAGCTTCTTATTATAATACTGTTTAAAATTGCTTGATGTTACTGCTTAATGAAGATAAATCTATATAAGGATAAACGTGCGACCGCTTATTTAGGTTTCCTCTGAGAAAAGAGAAAAAGGGTGTCCTAGGAAACAAACCAATCGGATCAAGGGATAATTGCCGTTAGTGGAAGTGACCATTTCATTCACGCGGCCATTTAAGCAGGTTTCAATATAATTGGAAATATTTCAAGACTTTGTCCTATGAAACGTTATTTTGGCTTAAAAGGAAATGTTTAAAATGAGGATGTTGATAATAATCAATTGAAGGTTAAAACTAGATTTCTGAACAAGAATTTTAAACGAAATGTTAAATAATCAAGAAGATTAATTTTCCAAATTCAGATAGGTACATAGTACGTAATGAGCATTATAACCTACTCAAGTGTTGTCTTAATCATAAATGGCGTACGTAAAAGTGATTCTGCCTATGAGAAAATGCTTCTGTGGTTTACACATTTTGTTGTTCTTTACTTGAAGTAAAGATAGGTTGGTCAAATCAAGCTCTGTCTACTTTTAATATTGATCTTCAACTATTATATTGAAATTTTCACGTATATTTTCTGACTTTTACTCTATTCCATTGTTCTTCAACGTTGAACTATACAATCGGAGGGCAGTAATTTTTTGAAAATTGAAAGGCATACAGATAGTGACGGACATTGAGAACAGTCGGAAGGTTAGAAACAGTCGGACTATCAGAGACTGACGGATTGACGGAGAGATGCGAACTGTCGGAGACAGTTTGATTCAAACTATACGAGACTATCAGAGACACTCAGACTATCAGCGACACTCAGACTATCAGCGACAGACCATCAGCGATAGACCATCAGCGACAGACCGTCAGCGACAGACCATCAGCGACAGACCGTCAGCGACAGACCGTCAGCGACAGACCGTCAGCGACAGACCGTCAACGACAGACCGTCAACGACAGACCGTCAGCGACAGACCGTCAACGACAGACCGTCAACGACAGACCGTCAACGACAGACCGTCAACGACAGACCGTCAACGACAGACCGTCAACGACACCGTCAGCGACAGACCGTCAACGACAGACCGTCAGCGGCAGACCGTCAGCGGCAGACGGCCAGCAGCTGACCGTCAACGACAGACCGTCAACGATAGACCGTCAACGACAGAAAGATATCGACCGACAACACGAGAGAAAAAGCAGAAAGAGACAAACATAAATAATATTTCTCCGACTGGCGGCACCGAGGCGCGCGCAGGAAGATTCGATTGGGTGTGCTCGGGGCCCCAAGCGGTCGCCCGCGTGAAAGCGCCCGCGGCCGTGAAAGCGCCCGCGGCCGTCGGCGCGACTCGTGCACGTGGCGCGTCGCGGCGCAAACACGCGCGTAAATAAGGCGCCTGTGACGTCAGCGGCGGCGGAGAGACGCCGTTATGGGTCTCGATATGACCCAAAAAATGTGGGAAACTTTACGAAGAAAGATGCGCTTTAAATTTCTTGCCATCAATGAAGCATTCAGTAATTTCGTTTCGAGAAACCACCAGGAGAAGTTTGTTGTCCTGTTTGTTAATTGACGTCAAAAGACAAATGTCTCATACAGAGTGAAACGTATAATAAATACAGAGAGAAATGGGATTGGGAAGATAAGAAATGCAAAGAGATGGAATTTACAATATGAGTAGTGAAAATCGTTATATTGTATATTTATCAATGCAAATATTGTTTTAATTAATATTGTTTTAATATTGTTTTAATTTCATCTGCCCGAGAAGTCAAAAAAATTGATGCTCCTGCACATGCCGCACAGATTTCGAAGTGTTATTATGCATGTAACAACTGTATTAATAGAGAGATACTAAAGAGAATCTTCTCCAATTATTGTTAATTATGTAATTGAACAAATTTGCGTATTGTTCATGTGTATGAATAGTTTGTAAATAAATGTTTAATTTGAAAATATCATGAGTGATAATTACTGTAGCTTTTTATTTATTACAGTAATGTATGAAAGTCGTCTATTGACTGATACTGTTGATAAGAATCAAAGATATTTCTGGTCAGGGGAATATTAGAACCGAAGATATCTGTGGTTCTTTTGTTCATATTGATTTTTTATAACATTGTTACTCTTGTATTCGCATTTGGCCATATAGTCTGGGACGTGCTGCTCAGAAAACGAAGGGAAGATATAATCAGAGCGTGGATTTGAGACTCAAGATATTTGTGTGATGATGCACAGGAGATTTTTGGGATGTCAACTTAATTATAAGAATTGGCATCGTAATGTTCTCTCAAATGATTAAAAAATATTTTAAACTCAACAATCAAGAAATTTGTTTAATCCCTCAAGGCAGAATTGAAACAATAATTGGATATTGTATTTTGAATCGACAACATTCATTTAATCGGATAGTACGCGTTCATAAGCCGATTCTTACAATAAGTGTCAACTCATGCCAGTTGGTGAATGCATTCACGTCAGTGGTATGCTTATCTCATTCGCACCTACCTCTAAAGTATTGCGATACTTTTATGTTATTACCGTGCTCATTAAACATCCACGTCATATTAAAACAATACAAAAATATTACAATCTTAAACGTTCATTATTTTAACTTGTCTGTACGTGTATTAGGATCTGTTTTGTCGTTCAATTTTTGACGAAATAGATGTCCGCGTATTTCCAAATTATACCTGATTGTGTAAAGTTATAACGTAACTATTCCTTACTTTAAAATATGGAAACGTTTACCAATTGACTTATTAAATAACTTTTCCTAGTCTTGTGAAATAGTCTCCCATCGTTTGAGATGATGGTGGATGTATAATATACCTGGATTCTGTTGATTAATCTATTCCCTATAGCTTCTGTATATTAATAAATACGCATAAGGTAGATTAATACACTAGTTTACCAAGTACATGTCTAAGATTCCTGCTGGATACCAGTGAAAGTATTCCTTCAGCTTTTTCTTTTAATTTACAAACATGTAAAGATAATATTACTGACTAGTTTCTTTACGTTACAAAAAACAATAAATTTAATTCAGATGTTAAAACAAATAATATATTCTTTAAAAATTTCTGCATAAAAATGTAGACAAAATTTATTTTAAAATACATTTACATGAATATATTGTATATTCATATGTATATTCGTATATTAAATTTTGTATATTGAAATGTTCTTGTTTTATTTTAGAAGTGTTTTTTGTGACATAATATATCGATGTGTGCAGCTCCGCTGTATCGCAATAGTATAGTCACAGTTATAATTAGATTTCAAAGCAACAGTACAATAAATGTTCAACCTTGCTCTAGTCTGCATCTTGTAAAGACATATTTTAACACACGCATTCTTCATGTATAAAACTTATTTCTATTAGTCACTAGCCACTCAAATCAGTAGAGTTGAGTGGCTTGTGACTAAAAGAAATAACAGTTTTATACACTAGCCACGTGTGAACAAAATTTCAATATTATTAGGAGGTTCAAAGTTTGGTCTTGCTTGAGGCCTTTTAAGATATTAATCGGGGTCTGTGGGCATAAGTTCTTTTAATCGGTCAAAAGTTATCAGGGGAAAGGAAAACAATAGATGCCTAAACTCTAGCAGCAGATAGAGATGTGGAAGGAAAAATATTTTTAGCTTGTGTTAAAATACTCCAACGTCTGAAGAAGTTCAACAGTTTTTGACACTTGTTAATAAAGACTTGGGACGACATTGGCACTTACAATTTTCAACAATTCTCTCGTAGATTAAGATCCGTTTCTTACGTCACGGACTCAATGAATTGATATACAAGTGGTCATCATTGGTCTTTAATTTCACATTATAATACATCTCAATCCTGTGATCAGTGATGATATTCAAAAAGAGCCGCCTGCAGTTCAAGGAACCTCACCAAGCTCTCGTGTTTACAGTCGGTCCCAAGGTGAAAAAGAAAGATACTCACTTGTAGTATTGCAAAATTACCTACATTTTATTGACTATGAAATAAAAACGCCGTTTACGCTTACTTTATTCTTCAGTGTTACAGCAGGATTAGTGGTTTACTTGGTACTCTGATAGGTCATTGGTTTTCAGAAACTATTTGGTTATTTCAAGGTTGGACATTACCTGCAGTTCCGTACGTAATAAAGAAGTCGTGAGGTTCCACTCTGCAAAGCAACCGTGAACATTACAAATTGAATTACACCGATTATAAAGGAAAAACATCAACACATAGCTTAATTGAGAGTCCTATTGAAATGAGTTACTCTCCCTTTAAAATAGGCATTTAAACTATATTGGATTCTTTAGGATTTATTATGACTATTGTTGTTGTTATTATTATTATTATTATTATTATTATTATTATTATATTGTTCGTTTATCGCCTGGCATGGCGCTCCTCAGTAGCTATCGGGTCCTTTTAAGATCAACATGCCTGCAAACTCTGTCGAACAGGGCTTGATGTGAAGCCATATCATTAAGAACTTCCTTACGATACGTGCTGTGCTCTGGAGAACGTCTTCGGCATCGTCTTAATGTGACAGTTTTTAAGGCCACCCTTGCAGGTGTTGGAAGCGAGTTCAGCAGAGAGCTCCTATTTGCAGGAATGCCTAGAGGAACTACATCAACAGACATTATTATTATTATTATTATTATTATTATTATTATTATTATTATTATTATTATTATTATTATTATTATAGTTGTTGTAGTTATTGATTTTGTTATTGTTATTAACCACAGTTACGTGCACATTTGAAAACGCCAATCGCTTGAAGTGGATTCGCGCCAGCAACACCTAGTTCCAAGCAGTCGCTCTCGCCGCAC
Source organism: Teleogryllus occipitalis (assembly GCA_011170035.1). NCBI lineage: Eukaryota > Metazoa > Arthropoda > Insecta > Orthoptera > Gryllidae > Teleogryllus > Teleogryllus occipitalis. The sequence continues at coordinate 41,353 of BLKR01004813.1, read as the reverse complement.
GGGGCAGCCCGGTGTTGCAGCAGGTTATTTAAAAAAAAAAGACCAAAATACCTAAAAGCATTCTAATGCACAATACACGGAGCCAGACGGGCGGAATGGCGGACAATGGGTGCGAAGCGTCGCGAAGCAGTTCCCTGGCCGGGGCCACGTGCCGCGGCCGTGCGTTGAACCCTCGCGGCGAAGGGGGCGTGGCCCCTCGGGCGCAGCCTCGCGGCCACAAAAGCCGCGCCGCGCCGCGCGATCACGTCACCTTCGCTTCGGAGCATCGCGGAAGAGACTGCATGCGTCCTCGCCGCGCACGCTGGGCCCAGGCCTCTCTCGACCGCACAGGGCGAAATTATTTGATAAGCTCGGGTGCCAGTCCGCCTGAAGCGGCTCCGAGCATCAACTGATGTCAGTGCTGACCAGGACGTTCTAATTGATTGATTGATTGTTTTATTGTTAGTCAGTCCGGACGTATCAACTACTGAGATCATTAGTCCCGTAAGTGTAGTGCGTGTGTTTTCAGCGGGAGGTGGCTGTGATCTTCCCCCATTGGATCGCGAGATCCGGCGCCGACCGACCGTCGACTAGCAGGGTTTTCCGAACCAGATATCTCCCACCAGCGGGGCACCACCCCCGCCAGAAGTTCTAAGTCCCCGACCGGTATCCCGGCATGTGTGTTAGTGTAGTGCATATTAATGCAAGTGTGTGTATAAAGGGTGAGGATAGGACTAGGAAGAGGAAGGAAATATCGCGCGCGGTCCGTGGCCCGTTTGTACTGCTCCAGCATTCACCTGGTGTTGATCGGAGAAACCACGGAAAACTATCGATCAGAGCAGCCGGCCGCTAGAATTCTCCTCCAGACAGTGACTGAATTCGACCTAGATGAAATGCTAGTGTCGAAAACTCTGCTGCCGTCGGAACTCCACCCTATGACCTCCTGGTCAGAGGCACTGAAGTGACATCAGTTGATGCACTGAGCCACCGCTCCCGGTCGGAATGTTCTACAGTTCGAGTCCTGATGATGTCAGGGTTTCCGACGCTAGATGGATCGATAGGTCGAATTCAGCCGTTGACTGGAGGAGAATTCTAGCAGCCGACTGCTCTAAGCGGTAATTTTTCAGTGGTTTCACTCATCAGCTCCAGGCGAATGCCGGAGCTGTACTCTAAAAAATGGGCCACGAACCTCGCGCTATCTGTCCCCTCTCTCTTTCATCCCATCCTCACCCCTTCCTTACGTACACAATTCCATGCACTTGTCTTCGAGCTCGACCCGCCAGGGGCGGCGCCCCTCTGGTGGGAGGTATCTGGAAGAGGAAACCCCGCATGCCGAACAGCAGGCCAGCGTCGGATCCCACTATCCAGCGGAAAAAGATCTTTGCGACATTTCGTAATAAAAAAATGTGTTACAATTACGCGACTAATGATTTAACAGTTGGCGCACCCGAAAAAAACAAATAATCAATCAATCGGGCGCTAGGACGTCTCATTTTACAAAGCCTAGGGAGCCAACAGATAAATACAGGGGGTGAGTGAACATAATCTGTTCAGAGATAAATTTTGCTACCCAAAGTGATCGTTATGCCATCATCAGCTTCAATTCATTTGGTACCGAAGATATGTACAGTTAATTCTGAAATATAATATTCTCTAAACTTTTACCCTTTTCTTACTGTGCTTGCTAAAAGTAAAAACAATTCCCCATTATGACACACAGTTTTGCATATTCATAAGCCACGTTGTTTGTGAGGGCGGATAACGAATAGGCCCAAATCGCTTTTCTCTCTTCTTCAGAATTTTTCAAAAGTTATTTGTAGGGAACATATCTATCAAAGTCTTGTCTCATGAGGCGTTCATAAATTGCAGTAAAACACTTGTTAGAAACTTTCTTCTTGTTGTTCTGTGACGTGTTTGTTATTCGATTTTCTAGCAGTGTTTAGTATGTTGATAGTCCCAAATGTTTCTTACGAACGTTCAATCATTTTAATTTAATTATCATTAAATGATATTCGAAATCACTGGCCCAGTTTATTGATGTCCCTTCATTGATGATCATTTTCAGTTTGTTTTCTCCTAGAAAAAAAATTCTGTGATAGTACTGTAATAACAGAAGGGAAAGGTCACTCTCTTAATCATATATTCAGAGTTATTTGGAATATCAAATAATAACAATAAATTGATTTTAAAATCCCTCGACAGATTTTTCCACTTTAAATAACACTTCTTGTTCTTACAATTTGCAGAACATTATAAAACAAGCGTCAATAACAGATATTCATTATTTATTTGATGAGAAAGAGAAAAAATGACTAAGAATAAAATTATTTAATTGATTGCGGTTAGGGATCGATTTCTTTTACGTTAAGATTTCTTTCCTTGTAAGAAAATTAACACAGTTAAGTTGATAGACGAAATTCAGGAACATTCTCTTTCCCCTAGCGCGTTTGATTTCCTTAATGGCATGCGCCTGGTCCAAATCTGTATTCAGGCTCTCTCACTATGTTGACCCGTGGTTCAAACGACGAACAAAGCACAGGGTCACTATGTTTCTCTCGTCAATGTCGACGATATATTTAGAACTACTTCGTAGGTTAAAGAGGAAGATGGTTGTTTCGCGATCTTTGATCGTCATCATCCTAAATAGAATTTCGTAAATATTTATCAGGGTTAAGAAAATGTCTAATGTCAGTTGATAACGTTCATTTGGACATGATTTCAAATACTACTTTGTTTCATACCAGTAATTATGACTCAAGCCCCTATACTGTATTGTAAGATGATAATGTTGATGTACTAGTAAACACGCGAAATCCAATCATCAACTCTGTCGACAGTTACCGTTGATGAATTTGTTTTATTGTGTGTTAACTACTACGGTCATTAGCACTGGAAGGGGGAAGAGAAGGGAATATGAAGACAATTTTACGTGCTATCCGTGGACTTTTTTTTAGATTGCTGTTTCGGCTTTCCCCTGGAAATGACGAGGAAAACCAGAGAATCTGCTAATCAGAACTGCCTACGCATTCATTCCCGGCAAACGCCATAAACGCACTGGAGTTCAACCCACCAAGCTACTCTCCAAAATCGAACCCGCAACCTCCCAGCGATATGCTCGATCGTAAGTCTGTCACTCGCCGCAACCACTGTTTGTCCGGTCCCTATTTCATCCTAATTCCAGTGGTGCGCGTGCGTGTACTTTAAGACAGGGCTGCTCAAATACAAGAAATCAGAGTGCCTGCAGTGATTCGCTGCAGTTGCCCAGGTGCCACTTTCTTTTCACACAGACCGGTTGCATTTAGCTCAGAGCCAGCGTTACTTCTGTTTCTGCAGCAACTCGACCTGGAGGTACTAGAGTTCGAGTGTCGAAGAATGTTGATTTTCGACACTAACTACTAACTAGGTCAAAATCAACCGCTACCTGGATAACTGTAGCGACCGGCTACTCTAATTGGTAGTTTTCCGTGGTTCCTCCGATGAATAGCAGGCGAAAGCCTAAACAGTACCCGAACAAATGGGTCACGAACCACGCACGATCTTTCCTTTTTTTCTTTGCCCTATCCCCTCCTCCCAATTTACACACACTATATCATGCATGCATGACACTATTTCACCAGTCGTGAACTTTAGAAATTATCCTGGCTGGGGCGGAGACGCTGGGAGAGATCCATAGGGAGGAAATTCACCCGCCGCCAGCCGACGTGTAGGTCGCCAGTCGCTGCCGAATCTTACCATCAAGCGGGAGAGGAACATTGCCAACTCCTGTCATTAAAACATTCACTACACTAACGGTACTAATAGCCCTAGCAGTTGATGTGTCCGGAAACATCAATCAATCAATCAATCAATCAATCAGTCCCTCAACTAGAGCCGATCGCACCCGATCGCCTCCCTTCCTGCCGGGCTGACTCCTCAAGCTCCAGGCCATATCAGTTTCCCGGTGATAAGCCTTGGATCAGGGCACGCCAAGTGGGTCGCCCACTCAGCACCCCTGCCGTAAGGGCACCATGTGGCTGGCGAGTGCACCACCAGAGCGAGCGCCGATAAAAATAAGCTTCCGGGCGGCGAGTGGATGACCCGGGCGGGCGGGCGGGCGGCGCGTCGCGTGAATGAAGACGAACGAGCGGCGGGCGAGGGCCGGGCCCCGCCGTCCTCCACCTCTGACGCGCGTGCGATGTTGATCCCGATAGCAGGCAAATCATGACATATCGTCACCCGGCTGCGAAACACACTTGTTTTCAAGCGCTCTAAAGTTTTATTATTGAATTGTTCATTAAATCTTACATCACGAATCAAATTAAACTAGTATTTATTGTAATAATTCATTTATTTAAATTGCAAATCGAACCTAATTAAATCATTATTAAAATTTAAGAGACTCAAAAACAAATCGAAGGATGTTCTCTTCAAGTAAAACCAACTACATGTGTTTACAGCTGATTTGTTCCGTGCTTACTAAGCCGTTACGCGCTTCTCCGCGCAATGGTTTTGTTATCCTGTGTTTTTAGGATCTTTCTTAACGACTCATTACATCATTACATCGTCTTAATAACTCATTCATTTAACATCCTCCTGATTTTTGAGTTATAATTCGTACAGTAACGGTGAGTCTCGTATTTTTTCATATTAGTGTTGCTAATCAGGTCTATTTGCTATTAATAATTTATTTGACAAAATTGATCCTTTTCAGGAAAATATTTGCCCATTCTCTACCTTGTCAACATCAAAGTGAGACAAAACAAATTCAGATTGAGAATAAATGCTATCATCTTGCGAACAAACACGATCAAATTGAGACTAAATATAATCAAATCGAGAACAAACTCAATCGAATGGAGTGTTATCACCTTCATATTGAGCTCAAACAATAACAAAATGAGACGTAATCGAGCAATTAATTTTGTTAACAATAGAAAAAAACTTGGTCAGAGGTGGATGTTTCGTATTTCTTCTGGTGATTGATTATGCCGTATATTAAAAAAAGGAAGCGGACAGCATTAAAAATAATGGAAAATGCTTTATTTTACAATAATGGAAATTAGAGGTGTTTGGCAAATTTACTCGGTGTGAAAAAGTCAATTGCATATTTTGTAGATATCGTATATTTTGTTGTTTATGTTAAGTATATATTATTGAATAAAATGTGTGTAATTTATATTTACATCTTTGTGTTATTAATTTTTATGCAATTAGTATTGAATTAAATGAGTTGGTATTTGGTTCATTTTAAACGTTCAATTTCAATTTGAATGATTACGGACTCTATATGAATATGTTATTTCTCAATGTGATTGTGTTTACTTGCAAGTAGATTGTGCCTAGACCCAATTTCAACAAGCATGTTCTCAATGAGTAGTGTTCGGTTGCTAGTTGGGGATGAAAAGGGCCGAAACTTTCCGTGCGTAGTGCAGCGTACGAAGAAAACCGGATAACACGACAATAAACGTCAGTGCCAGATAATGCGCACGGAAAACATCATTCGGTCAAGTCTTTATCGTGTCTATTGAAATTCGACACGTAAGAGGGTGTTAAGGCCGACCTGGATGGCCGAGGTGGCTAAGAGCGAGTATCGACTCAGCACTTCGGTCCGAAGGGTCGCGGGTTCGAGTCCCGCCTTGGGCATGGCTGTTTGTCCCTTGACTTTGTGTGTGTGTTGTCGCGGAGGGCCTCGCGTTCTGCTGACCCCAGATCAGAGGAGCCCGCAAGTGTTTGTGTAGTGTATGGTCGAAAATGCGTCCCTTCGGGACGTAAAGGGCAACCGGCTGTCGGCTGGATAAAAAGCCCTAGGAAAAAAAAAGAGGGTGTTAAGGTATACCAAACAGCTTACATACTTGATCTCTGCACATCACATCTATCCATGGTCGTCATTCGAACCGGCAACGTTTTGAAAACATCGGCTTAAGAGTTTATCCTCGTGCTGTGTGGTGTTCGTGCAACGGGCCGATGCTTTTCGTGGTGGATGCCCCGCGCGTGTAGCGCATTTGCGCGCGCGCTCTGTCAACGGCGTGAGTCAGCGGACGGGACCCCCAGTGGCGCTGCTAATTCGGACGGGCGGGGGCACAGACACCGCCCCCCCCGAACCTCTCCCATCCCTCCCTCCCCCCACCAACCCTGCCACTCGCCTACAGCCCTGCCCCACCCCTCCCCGCTCCTCCCCGCCCCTCCCCGCCCCTCCCCGCCCCTCCCCGTCCCGTCTTGCTTCGGCCTGCGACGTAATTAGCCGGCGCCTTCTCAATATAGACGCTGCTGCGTGCACGCTCTCTGGAGACGGCGCTTTTTTGTTGCTATTCCTCTCACGCCGACCGTTTGCGCGCCACCCGAAGGAATCTGGTTAAATTATAGTGTCCGCTTGAGAGTCATCAACGTTTTTATGCTTGATCGCATTATTTGCAGACATTCCGACGTTTTTGTAACTGTTTGCGTAGTTTTCTACAGCAAAGTGTTTAATATGCAGATGTATGAGCGTAATTATATTACAAGCATTTCTGTGCAGTGTTTGATTTTTCAGGAAGCCTTATTAGCATCAGTTTTGGAAAAGGAGTATCAGTGTGAATGCATGTGGATAGTTAATATAAAAAATTCAATTTCGGACTGATAAAATGAACTTAGAACAGTGTTTCAAAAGTCTGGTCAATTAAATATTGGCCAACTTCAGAAAGTGCTATTCAATTGTCTTTCTCTTTAGATAGTTTTGTTTGGTTGTTAATATTAATGATATTAAAAGTTTGACCGTTTTGAAAACGGCCACCATTACATTATTTTTCAGTAATTTATTTTAACATTTAAAGATCAAACTACTTACATTAATAACGACATGAACGTTTCTTTACATTTTTTTGTTTAATATTACTCTGTGAGTTCATTGTGTCGTCATATTTCACGAAATTTCTGTCCAGCATACTTGTTTATTTTTGCAGATGGGTCGATTTTTTCGAATGCTTTCTAATGTCGTAATTGCAAAGGGATACGTTGAGCTGGAAGCTTTAGGTGAAAGAATAAGAATAAACAAAGTTAAAGTTAATAGAGGCAAATAACCTTATTTATTTTCATTCCCGAGTTTCTTTAAGAATTGCAATGCTTTGAACTTAAAACTGATAGTATAAAAGTATTCCAGATGCGTTGAACGATGGGAAATAGTGAAGTGTAATGTAGAACAAATTTGATTAGTTTGGAAACGATAAGACCTGCTTTCTTAATCTCAACTTTTAAACATTATCTACTCGACCATTCATTGTATATTATATGACATTTAAAGTACAGAATGATTTGATTCTTTGTTAGTTCGCAGTCATGTTATAATATAAAGTCAATACATAATGATAATATCGTCAGCTGACTAACACGTGCTAACAATATTTCTTAACGCGCTGTCTTATAATGGATTAGACGCATTCTGACTTCAGTAATATTCATGAACACATTCCGTAAATAATTCATTATTCTTCTGAGAGATATCTTTAGTTATGTAAAAATACTGTCCCTCAATGGTAATTTGACAGTTACATCTTTCAGAACGAAAAGTCGAATTAACAGTTAATATCTTGCCCTCACAACTGCCCGTTGAAGCCGTTGAAGATGTGTCGGAAGATGTAGTCGTTCAGAAAAGTTTCGCCGCCAGGGAACAGCACTGCCGCGCTCGTTTGGCGTACTGCAACCCGCAGAACAGAAATATACAAGGGGTTGCGTAACGCAAAGTTGGTAGGCGAATACGCAGTAAGGAAAACAGTCCCTTTATTCTTATACAGGCACATCATTCCGATTAATTATCTTTTTGGGACCAAAATAATGTTAATAATGTTTAAAAGGATAACTTATTTTTGTAAAAACATGAATTAAACATCATTTATCAACAAAAATATCACGCAAGTTCATTTTGAAAATCAATCCGAGTCATTGTAAATTAGATGCTATAGTAAATTTCTATCGAAATATTTCAATATTGGAACTAAGAAAAAAGTTATTCTATTTTAAAAAAGTGCACAAGTCATCTATGTTTTTGAAAAGTGCGTGCGTGACGTCTAGGGCGTTTATAGAATCATTTATTAAACTTGTTTCATCTTGTTTACAGATTGTAATATCTTGTTATTATTTATACCGTCTATTCAGCGCCACTGGAGAAACGTAAAGAATCAAACTAATGTTTAATGTTTCACTCTGAATTTTATCTATGTATCAAATGTAAGTGTTGGTAAAACAATACTAAATACGCCCAAAATGATAGATCACACCCACATGTTTCACAAAGGTGATTCATATAAAAGGAGCCACGATAGCAAAAACACACAAAAGTGATTTATTTATTCGAATAAAAGGGCATCGTTCAAGAATAAAAACAAATGTTGTTGAATCGTAGAATACTTCACAAAATAGATAGACAAATATATAATTTTCATAAAATTACTTTATTTCTTGTTTCTCAAGAATGATTTTCCTCTAGACCAATTTTACCTTTGTATGGTCGTGACTGTATAAACATTTTTATGGTCACTGCTCTCTTTCCAAAATCGGCAGCCTGATGGCACCAGAACGAACTACACAGAGCACGACGCTGGGCATCTGTGACCTAGAGATAATCCTCTTAATTCGGTAATGCTTTCCCTTGTACTGTACCAAGAAGCCTATAAGCCCATTTCCGTCACTTTTCATTTCATTACACCGTAACTCGAAGACAGATTTCGTCACATCAAACGTCTGGGTTCTGGGGGACAACGATGAACGAATGCTAGTTGGAGATGAAATTCAAAAGCTTATGAAATGGCTACCATGTCACGAACACATTTATAAAACCCTTGAGCCTTCTACGAGAGTCTCATACGTTCCATTCATTTATGAGTCACTCAACAAAAATTGACCCATTATTAATATTATTGGATAATACACATATAAATCGATTATTTCAAACATTTTGATGGTGACGACAAACTCGCAAAAACACCGCAAATCATATTTCCTTCATTCATATATTCGGGTAAAAATTAACAACACTACTCGCAACAATTTTATCACAGTTGATTTACCACCCACTTTCATTGTAAGGTTATTGCATCAGATTTGTGTCCGTACGAGGACGCCTGCATTTAGCACTGAACTTTCCATATAGCGCCTTCGCAATCGCGAGCCTTCTTCCTGAGTGCGATGAGGCGCCGTGAGCTATAAAGCGCATTGTGGATGTGGCGCGCGGAGGTCGCGCAAAGGGAACTGAGCCGCGGCGTGGGCGGCGTCAAGGCCGGCGGCGCAGCGCCGACTGGCATTGCAGCGCGGAGGCCTCGCGTCGTGACCTGGCAGCGGCGCCTCTCGGCCACTCTGGACACTTCCTCTCCACCCCACAAAGCCACACTGAGCCGTTGCCTCTGCGGTGACTGTGACCGGGAGGTTGTAGGGTTCGCGCGCTCACGGTAGTGAAATTTCGATAGTAGCTAGATAACTAATTTGAATTCAACCATGATATGTAGAAAAATTTTAGGATGATAGAATTCTAAATAATAAGCACAAAAAAGGGTAAACCATAAATAAAAAATCGATCAAACTAGTTCTATTAACAACTCAATTACTCCCCGCATTCGAAGGCTTCCGCGGCCAGATCCAAGCAAATGATTTTGGCTGTCCGGGTGACGCCGCGTCGAAGGCAGTGCTGCCAAAGTTTCCACCATCTAATTGTGGTCTTTCTCAGGGCTAAAGTACGACACTAGCTGTGACGAAATGGTCAAAATGTCGTTACTACATCCTTCGGCATTACCCGGACAGCCAAGATCACTCGTCAGGTACTAACCGGCTCAGTTCGCAAAGGTTAACAACTGTTTTCCTCTCACTGACCGGAAGACCCTAGGTTACAGTCCCGGTTGACACTAACTACATTGCTAGATCGAATTCTGCCGCTTTGTGGAGGTGAATTCTGGTGAGCCAATGCGCTACTAGGTAGTTTTGTGCGGTTTCTTCGATTAATATCAAGCAAACACCGTAGGAATACCCTAACAAAGGAACGCGCGCGATCTTTCCTTCCTGGCGATCCTTCCTTCCTTTCCTTGTCATCTTCTCTCCACTTTCATTTTCACATTTAGATTTACTCCCATTAAGTTACTGTAATGTCGGGAGATTATTCGAGAGCGTACAGCCTGTGCAGACTGGAGCAGAAAACGTGTCCGACGACGTTGCATCTTACGTTTTAAGGTTAACAACATCGCCCCTTTCCGGAATATAACAGACATTTCACTCACCTTAAAACGCTAATTAATCAATCAAATGTGTTAGATACAGTAATCATGTTTTTAGGTGGGTATAGGTTTTCAGTTATTCGACGGACTTGCTCGGTAGACGATGAACACACAATAGCCATTTATACTGACAGATCATCTCTGTTTTGCCGTCAATAAGGCCCGTCTTTACGACAAGGGTGTTGAAATAAGATGATGATGATGATGATGATGACGACGACTATGACAATGACGATGACGATGACGATGACGATGACGACGACAACTGATATTTTTTGAGTGTGGATGGGAAATTGTTGATGAGATGAAAGGAAAGGACACTAGAGGCACCCAAGGTATCAGTCTCAAAAGCATCATTGTATGTGCGTCATATTTTTCGTATTATATAGCTGGGATAAGAAAATTACACAATCTTAATTTTAATTAACTTCCATTTTAATAATTAAGTTTAATTTAAATAAAAATATTAATTAAAAAACAAAATATAGGTAATTAACAACGTGAACAAGAAAAATTAATATTTTAGAAGTCGATGGTCTTCTCCTTATTTGTTTTTTTTAAGTACTTGTCTTTGCATTGATATCTGACTTATGCAAATGGAATTAGATTTTATTACTAACAATATTGCATATTATATTGTTTCTTAAAGGTTGGTACTATTTTATACCTTGCGGAAAGTCCAGCTCCTCTTTTATTGGTTCTTCACGTTCAATTAGGAAAATACGGATGTCTTTCGTTCTTCAGTTCCACTTCCTTTTCTAATTCATTTTTACACACCTCATTTTTAGACACATCATGTTGACTCAACACTTCACTCTGTTCAAATACAATTTAGAACATTTGAGTCCCTCCTTCTTGCATCCACTTATTTTGGTTGATTTTTGAATCGTTTGCTGGAAATGAACTTTAGTAAAGCTCGTTTAGGCAGGTGGACACGATCTAACAGACGAAAGATTAATTATGTTTTTTCCATCTTCACTTTTCTGGATTTTTTTGAACTCTAGGCTTTGCTAGATCAAATGATACTCTTAAATATTGTTACTGATCTGCAAGTGATAGAACATCAGCAATGTTTGCCTTGCACTTGAAGAAATATTTGATTTAACAAATATACCTAAATTGGTTGTGCAAAGACACGTTCGTCCCTCTATATCTGGATCGTGATACCAGAACATTTTCACCAACATCAGCAACATCATCAGAGAGAGAAAGAGAGCGGGAGAGCGAGCGAGAGAGAGAAAGAGCGGGAGAGCGAGCGAGCGAGAGAGAGCGAGAGCGAGCGAATGAAAGAGCGAGAGTGAGAGAGCGAGAGAGAGAGTAATAGAGAGCGAGAGCGAGAGAGAGCGAGAGAGAGCGAGAGAGAGCGAGAGAGAGCGAGAGCGAGGGAGCGAGCGAGAGAGCGAACGAGAGACCGATGGAGGGAAACGACGCGAAGTGGTCCAGAAGCCACGTTATTGCAACAATATCTTGACGCACGAGTAGGACGCAATTTTCAAGTCTCGGGAATATTTCTACGCAGAAAATTACTTGAAACTTGCATTTTTTGTAATCCTACATATACACACTTAAATGCCGATACATGTATGATAAAGCACGCTCACGAACCGCATAATCATCAGGAACTATAGTCATTGGTCTTCCAACCGTTCCTTATCAAGAACGTCTTCTAGGACTTCTGAAAAGGTTCTGTCATTTAAACACTTGCGACCTGCACAAAGAATTATTTCCAAATATTATCTGGACCGTGTCGAACGTCTCGGCAGTGTACTGTAGGCAAAACTATTCGCGTAGTGCTAATTCAAAATTCCTTTCATTAATAGCATAACGACGAAACATGGGTACAGTCTCCAATTTGACCACTCGCTTTGGAATAAAATGAGTCTTGTCGCGTAAAGTTGAAACTTTTTACATCTTCCTACATGATCAGTTTTTCGGTGAAGCGAATGTGCGTTAAAGATCGCGACTTATCTCCTCACTTTCAATCTTGACCATGTATGACCAGGTGGCAATTCCATAGTAGTATAAATTAACCAAATATTAAAAAACATTCATCGTCTTTGTAAATTTTTAAACTATTCATCAGAGATTTCAGTCATTACGTCTCATGTAAAGTGGCCTGTGAACTATTTCACGAGATATATGTTCTACTATATCAAGAAATGGAATTGCAATGTCTCTTTTAAGGCCTCATGTTATTAACAACTGATATTAGAATATAAATGGAGCCGAAAATTCCGCGAGACGAGAGCTCTCTGGATACGAGTTTGGCCGTGCCTTCTCGTCTGTACTCCCCATACCAGATGTACTCACCCATCCTTGCAACCGTTCCAACATCTTCTCGCGCCAGAGAGCCTCCCACATCGCATGGACGTTTACGAGCTGCTACTGGCGGCCGTTGCGAAAGTCCATTGTCGCGGGCAGAGCTTTCTGCAGTCGTTCAGCTGTCAACGCGCGGCGGAGGCGTGGCGTGCACCGAGTCGGCCGCGTGGCTTCCCGCCCGCCCGCCCGCCCGAATGCACGCACGCCCACCCACCCGCCCGCTTGCCGAGTTCACCTCTCAACTTGTGGTACTCTCGCCTAGCGATAATATTGCCCCCTCTTGCCTCACCACTTGCCCACCCATTCGCCCGTTCACTTGCCTATTTGCTCACGCAATCTATTCTCTCCACATAACCCAGTCACCCGGACGGCAGCCCGCCCGACTTTTTTGCATCGCCTCCGCCCCCGCCAGATGGCGCCAGCGAGACGTGTGAAGGCGGCGGCGCGCAAAGTAGCTGCTGTACGCGCGTGCTGACAGCGGACTTTTTGCACTTTTCCGTCGCTGTCTTTTGTGTGCACTAATACTAACAAGAAGGCTGAGTTCACACTTCACTACTCGCGTTTTCGTCAAGATGATTCACAGTTAAAGTTGGTTACGAATTCCTGAAGATGTTTGTGGGTGTCAAGTACTGTGTTTAAATGACTCGGATACATGGGAAAGACTGGGAGGTGAAAGAGGTGTTTGAGTGCCTCTTAAATTATTTTAACCACATTATATTGAAACGCTCTACGTTTCTGTCAAATTATTTCTGCAACCGGTTTCCGAATTTATATCATTTTTAACCGCCAGGAAAGGGTTGCGATTTCAAATTTCTCGCAAACACATCTAAAGGGAAATAATTATCCTACTAGCTCTGCCGGTTAGGTTCTTACGAAAATAATCGTCGCCGGTACTTACTTTCTTCCTAGCAAACGATCATTCAATCCGCTCTCCATACGGAAGAAGCGAGGAATCTGAAATTTCTTTCGGAAAGACGTTATTAAACTGTGGATTGCACAAGATGCTAAAAAAATGATAATCAGCTTTTCTTTTTCAGAATGAGAACATTATAAGTTTATTTATCGGTTAATTCTTTTTAAGATGAAATGTCACCTTGGTCATGACCGATCGTAAAAATTGTCTATAGTGCTGTTGTTACTATTTTAGATATCCATGCGCTCTTGGACGATGAGGCCAGGAAGAATCCACCGCTACGCCCAGTCTTCTCTCTTGTATCTTGTTCTCCTCAACTCTCCGCTGCCGGGTCGATGTCCTCCTCAACTTATTAATTGTTTCACTTACTTCCCTATTCTTTGCCACGGATGGGCACTATCTCCAAGACTGTCACGTTTTACTTAATCCACGATACACGAAAGTCTATTTATTCTAATTAATTCCTCCAATTTTTAACGCGATAAAATATAAAGTTCATCCCCTAAACTACAAGATATGTCTCGAGCCTTTCTTCCCTCCTTTCACGTCCGCATTTTCTTCAAGTCCGATTTGCGCACTCCCGGTGCCAGAATTATTCCAAAGTCCCAAAAAGAATTACGCCCACAAAATATTTATAAGTCCTCACTGCTCAATTATTTCCCGCAAAATTCCACCAAGTCCCGCATCTATCATTTACAATAACCTCTGCAGTACGATGTGTACGGTACACGGTCTAAAGCTCATCTCTCCAAATTACAAAGTTCAACCCTCGATAACTTTCATACATTCTTGCATCTTGTTTTACAAAACAATCTCGAACTTTTACAAAACAAACTCTCTCTCTCTTTCCTTCTATGTCGTACCCCATTACCAGTTTACCACCAATCCTACATGCCCTTACATCAAAATCTTCTGTCCGTTACTTGCCGCGCTATGTTTATTTACTTCCGCTTCCCTGGTTGCTGAGGAACGTCCTGCCTGCATGCCTACGCCCTCAACATTTACAATTTTTACGAAGAACTTAATAAATTCTTGTCATTCTTGTCCCCAAATTCCCATCAAAATATTGTGTGACAGTCTGGTATGTCACAATATGTTTGTACTATTTTAATCACATTACATATTTATTCAGAATTGTGAGGTGAAATTGTTAATGTTCTGGTTGTATTAGAGATAGGTTTTATAGGTAAGTATCTTATCTGTTATCTTTCATTACAGTACATAATATTTGGCCGTCAGTTTTCTAAGCCGATTGTAATGTACATATTAGATTAAAAAATCAATATGAATGAGGATATATTAAGAGAGCTGAAAGTACCGAAAACAGCAAATGAGTTGTAAAGGAATCATCACTACTACTTACATTTATTTCTTTCGAGTATGAAATTCTAACATTCTATTCATGAATCGGGAAAAATTCTATATACGTATGTGAGGCGGTTGTGTGGGCGATTGAAATTCGTGGAAATAGATGGAAGGATTTTTCGATAAGTAGCTGAGGATAGAATGTCGCGTGTATGTGTTTCATCCGAAACACAGATAGGGAAAGTCGCTACAGCGTATTGATTTTATCGGAAATATTAAAATCTATTAATACCAAATCGTTGAGGACATTCTGGAACATATTTAATCTATTTTAATGATTGGCAAGAAAGCGAGAATAGGGATACCAAGGATTCTATGGACAACATTCTGCTGGCCGCCTGAGAAGCCATCTAACAAATATTGTTGTAAGTTAACGAACTATATTCAAACCCGTATGATGTTTTGAATGTTCTACATAGAAAAAGTAATTCTCATTCAATATATATATATATATATATATATATATATATATATATATATATATATATATATTGAAATTCGTGGAAATAGATGGAAGGATTTTTCGATAAGAAGCTTTATATATATATATATATATATATAAATGTTAAATTTTTATTGTTGAGAGAGGCTGATAATTTACATTAGTTGCCATCAATATAATAATCCGTTTCAATCAATAGAACTTCCAGGAATCGTGATTCTGTATACAATTACACGTCCACATGCAACAGGTAAGGAGTAAAATGGTGTATGTCGATTCCACAATTAAGTTGAAAGTAAATTTAATAATTTAGTGTTAACATCGAGAGAATGTATGAGCATAGAAGTCAACGGTATAAATAACAGTATTAACAGTAATAGCAGTGAAAGTAATTCCCTTCATAGTATTAGATGTTTGTTGAAAATAGTATTCAGATTTGACAATAGTAAAATAATGGAAGAGATCAAAACTATTTCACAAATAGTTACCCCAGCGTGGGGCATGAGACCAAGAAAGTATTTCTCAAATAGCCGAACGTAGGGCATGAAACGAAGAATTTCACACCATAGAATTAACATTAGTGTAAATGTCAAAGTACAATAATTATCAACTCAGTAGGATTTTAGAATGCTGATAGTTAAGGATGATGGTAGTAAAAGTCACGTGAGGAACTTAACAATACTTTGCCGAAGCAACGAATGTAATGACGATAATGATCATGATAACGAACTGATGGCTAGGGATAGAAAGAAAAAGAAACAAAAGGATTTATAGCATTAGTGGTAGCAGAATTTCATGCAGATGGCGAAGCAGATATTTACTGCTATTCTTACACAATGGAAACATGGTCATAATGGAGGACATTGTTATGGTTTTCTAATCGACAAAAAGAACTCATAGTTTGTTTCCTCGGCCGTTATCGTAATCATACATAGCACGCTTGCGCCGTCACTATCTATCTCAGCAAGTTCAATAATTTAATTTATTCATCATCGTCGGACAATGATAATCGGGAAGAAGACAAAATTAGTAAAATATACAAACGAAAAGACATTTCTATATTTCAAGATTGGTAACGAGGTGTACTGCAAGTGAAGACACGAGGGAACATTGACAAGTGCAAGAAATACAGAGGCTAGTTGATGGGGAAGCCTCCATGGAATATGAAGCCAACACAGAAAGAAATTCTGCGAAGGAAATATGGGATACCTAGAAGGAGACGACGTGGAGGACAATAGCTCATGAAATAGAAATTGGAGATCAAAACACCTAGGGAAAATTAAGGCATGAAAGGGGAGCGCAGGCAACCATAAAGAAACCGATTAGGTATTGTATTGAAACGTAGTCACTCCTGGGTATCTTTTAAGTCTTCCTGAATATTAAAAATGCAATAAATTAATTTATACGAAATATCATACAATGCATCATTAATGCGAGTTACTTTCAGTCAACTGAGCTTTCTAAGGTTTCAGCAATAGCTTTTTCTGTCGCCAATCTGATGTTAATTTTCAGAAGGAAATACAATCCATTTACTCTCAAATCATATATTACTTTAGATTACTGTGTACTACGCAGTCATCTAAAATAATCATGGTTGAAAACAAAAAATTGAAATGAAGTATTTAAATATAGGATTAATTAATAAAACTGATCGCGTTCAGTTTTAATAATAATAATAACAACAATTATAACATTAATAATAATAATAATAATAATAATAATAATAATAATAATAATAATAATAATAATGACAATATGCGAATAATTTAAACGACGCCAAACAAAACAACTTATTATACATGACTCGCGCTTTCACTGAAGTGACAGCAAACAATGTCAGACACTGATATTGACCCATTTTTCTACGCGATCCAACAACTCTTCATTCCGCAAAAGAAAATGTGTAAAATATTGTATTGCAAGCAGATCGGCCGGCGCGGCGGCGAGCGAGGTCCTGCTACTTCCGCGACCGCTCTCCCGCCTCAACCTCTCTCCCCCGGCGCCCGCACCGCCCGCCGCGCCGCCCGCCGCGCCGCCCAGCGGCCTTGGGCGTGAGTCACTGCACGCGAGGCGAGAGGCGCGAGCGCGTGTAAACACTGGGCGGCGCGAGCGCGGGCGTTCGCGGCCAGGTGGAAATTGTGTGACACCGCGCAGCCAGATGGCAGCGGCTTAATGGATACGTCAGCCAAGTTACGTCTTAACAACGTTTTCTCGATAATAACTTCGCTCGTGTGAAAGCGTGTGACACGTAGTTAACGTGTGCATTTGCAAACGTCTCTCGCTGGAATACTTCTCCTGTGGTAAATAGAGAACGTTGGTTTTGTTTTCTTTGCTGGCAAACAGTGTGCGGACAGTGTGTAAGTAATCAAGCCGCAGAAACTGTTACTCAGTTCGAGTGTATTTAATTCGATATTTTATATCACAATGTGTTTGTGCCAATCCAGTTTTGTATTTCAAAGTAATTATATTTTCTTCCAATTTAGTTAATGGTTGATGTTACTTCTGGAGTTACAAATTATATAAAAAAATATTTAAAAAATATTTTATTCTTTGTGTATCCTTTTATTTCGCCTTTGATTCCCCATAATTATCATTAAATATTTCCAAGAATTTCCTTTAGTTGGGACCATTATGCATAATAACCACCTATGTACCAATATCTTCAAACAAGCGTATTTTGGATTAACCTTAACCAAAACCTAACAATTAGGCGTGTGGTATCAGTAAAACTAATCTGTCGAAAAGGTTTGATCTTACGTATAAATAACCAGAATGGTAAATTAAAAGGTTTATTTGGAAAAGACAATGTAATATGTTCATGCAGTAGTTCATGCAGTAGTGGTTTCAGTAATTGTTGCTTATTTCGCCACCTCCGATGCTAATTTTCACAAGTGAATACAATCTATTTGCTCTCATCGTACATTATTTTAGACAGGATCGCTATATGAACGAAAATTTGTAATGAAGTTGGAAATATTGGATGTCATTAATACATGATGAATACGTTTTAGTTGTTTGATTGTTGTTACGAGGAGCAAACAAAACCGAAATATGACGACCATAGTGAGTTGTAGTAAAAGCGTCTTGAAGAGTTTGGGTGGGAAAAAAAATTATCATTCATGCGCGGAAATTAGAACTTACCTTCACTGTTTATTGATTAGAATGATTACTTTGAAAGAAATATTTGCCGTACGCGTACCGTAGAGAAGACACTGTCATAAAAAATAACCGAGTTCCGCAAAATCAACAGTCCACTGGAGCGACATGAATCCATGACTCCCACCTGGCATATCGAGAATGATCCTAAGAGTATACGTACTCGTACGTTTATGAGAATTAGTTTTAAAAAACAATGTACGCAATTCGTACGAAAATATCTTTGGCGTACTCATTTCAAACTTCCGGAATCGCCTCTTATCGTCACCCCGTCCATCAACTTTTCATTCGTACGCAAAATAGTTCGTACTCACTTTCTGCACTAATTTCGTAAATAACTTAGGGAATAAAAATGTCGATAATATTGACTGAGTTTAGTTTAGTCTCATCCTTACCACTGTCTCTGCAGCGACTCCGAACGGAAGGTTCTAGGAGTCGAGTCCCGACGGAGGCGAACTTTCGACACTAGGTGGAATTGAGCTGTCTGGAGGAGAATTCTTGCGGCCGTCTGCCTTGATTGGCTTCTGGGTCAATGATCCCCCATCTCGATCAAGCTTTTGTCCAGTTTCCCTGATCCTTTGAGCAAATGTTGAGATGGACCCTTGTTTTGCTTCTGGACATAAATGTAAATTCATTATCTGTGAATGTCTTCTAGAAATGTGTGGAAAATATAGTTAGGCAAATTATCGTTCTCCATGTGGCGGCGGGAAGTATTATTCCTTGACGAAAGACATGATGAGGGATAAGAGCGCAAATGTATTGCTGATTTACCCTTGAAAATATATTTTATTTAATCGGTGGGGATATTTTGTCAACAAACCTCGCAAAAAACGCTCATTTTCTTTCTGTATTCAAAATTCAAGTAGTATATGGCTTAGAGTAGGGATCACAGAATTATAGAAACGTGCACCAAATTCACTTTTCCCCATAGCATGTCACACACAGTTTTTAACTGTTTTTGACGTAAAATAAATAAATAAATCTGTGGTTTTCCATGGTTTCTCCAATCAATATCAGGCACCTCTTCCTTATCATATCATTTTATTACATTTACATTTACATTTAAATTATTACATTTTTATTACATTACAGCATTTGACCTGCCCGAAAACATTACAATACAATAAATTGAGATTATTTTCAAGGACAACAAAATAAACTATGTAATTCGCACTGTGATTATGGATAAAATGCGGTAATGGAGTCACAGGCCGTACGATTTGCTTGCTGCTTGTCTGTTTACCTCGGACATTGCAATGCCAATGAATTTAATAAATATGAGTGCACTTTTTGAACTTTATTGAACTACTTCTTGCAAACCATGGCGTGACTGAGGAGGAAGCGAAATAAAAAGGATAGTACATTTAAAATTCTTAGGACTGCTGCCCCCGCCTGCAGTTAGATGCCAAAACCACAAAAACATCACCCCCGCACCTTTCCCTTGCACTGCGATTTTTTAATTTTTTTATTTTGGGTTATGATTTGGGGTACCTGAGCCTTGGCGCCCATACTAATTATGATCAATGCATTAATGATTAGATGATATTGACGATGGTGTAACGAATTATGACGAATAAATGGTGAAATGAGAGGCAGTGTAAACTCGAGGACCGCGCGGAAACCTCCCGCGATCCCACTTTGTCCAACGCACATTCCACATGGACCGACTAGAAACTACTCTGAGAGTCGCCCTACCGCACCACCGTTGCGCAGTTGCGACGTTAGTCTTGTGTTTTACAAGCGAAGGCCACAGCAGACTCTCCGCCATTCCTTGCTCGTAACTATTATTTATGATCACGCAATAATGATTCATGGAAAAGCTGATTTATGGCAGAGATTTTCGTTGCACTTAAACATGCAAGTGATTATTGGTCGCACATTTGGCAGCCACGACAATCACTCTTCGCTGGAGTTGAGGGTTCGGAAATCCCTCCACGGCAATAATAGTTTTCATCTTGTGATTGTGGCCTGAGATTCTTCTGTGTGATTCAGTCTTACGATAGGTTTCGATTAGATGTACTTTATATTTTCTACTCTGTGCTTTCGTTTTCATATTCTTTTTTCCTTACTTATTTTGCCTTGTATTAGTTCTTTTGCAAATAGTGTCAACGCAAAATGTGGCTTATTCAAAGCTACTTCCTTAGCACACAAAATCGTAATTTTTCTCATTTGCCTCCGAGTATTAGAATTTAACAGTTTATTTTTGTACTTTCAACATTTTCCTCCATAACCATATGTCTAATCTAAGAACCACCATTCGTTCTTCGTTTATTTAAAACCAGACAATACAACATTTCACCAATCTATTTCGCGTATTAACTGGAATTCTTGAAACTGTCGCGTAGTACACATAGGAACACTACTAGTATTCCTAAAAAACTTTAATATCTTTCACCAGTGCCGGAGTAAACAGATGATGGGCCCGGACAAAACGGAATTCAGAACCCTCCAAAAAAATTAGAAATATGTAAATCAAATATCGAAAAACACATTTGTTTTAAGAATTCTATTATCCAAGAATTCATACGAGATTCCCTACTCTATATCTGAAAATCTCTAAAATCCTTGAACCACGAATGAATTACCCTTATAAATTTAGGAAAATTTATTCATGAAAATACACTAATACACTAAAGGGAATGTTTTTCATAACCACAGTAAAATGGAGAAAAACGAGTTACGAGAAATTCTATTTAGAATGACTACTACTACTGAAAGCTTGGAAGAGAGCAGACAGTAAAGACAGATTTTAAAAGTTTAAATTTCAAGTATTCGAGTAATGAATAAAACCACTGCGTACGTGTTTTCAAATCCTAAATATTTTTCACTACACGAGGGGAATCGAGGTTTCGAAGAGTGCCTTGTGGAGTCTCCTAATCCATGGTTGGCATGAATAACCCGCTGCAGATCATTCTGGCCGACCGCACGTAACACCACTGGCACACGCACTGCCTGGCGAGTGTCGAAGCGGGCTGCCAGCCGAGATGGCGTCCGCGATATCGCAAAAGAATTACAGTTTACGCCCGTTGCCGGCGACCGCGGCCGGGCGCTGCCCCGCATTCCATCGCCGCTGTTCATGCACCCGTGCGCGGCCTCGCGGGCTGGAGTGGAATAAGCGACGCGGAATCCACTCGCGGCCACCAGCGACTCGTGAACATTATTTTAAGTATTCCGCACTTTATGGAAGTCACCTCTACCGGTGTCTTTTATTTTGTGCTTTTCTGAAATCCCAATTGTATGAAATTTCGTCCTCAATAATTTTT
Organism: Teleogryllus occipitalis; assembly: GCA_011170035.1. NCBI lineage: Eukaryota > Metazoa > Arthropoda > Insecta > Orthoptera > Gryllidae > Teleogryllus > Teleogryllus occipitalis. The sequence goes on along the minus strand of BLKR01004813.1, from coordinate 19,705 downwards.
CTAGAAGGCAATTACACATACCACGAACTTCTGGATAGTTAACACACTCCATTTTCACAAAAACATCAGAGAATCGTATCTTACGAACGATTAGAGAAGGACTGTTCACCGCAATATTTTGCGGTGCCTACCGATCGTCCAGACTCGCATCCTCCCCTCTCCCCACCCTTGAAACATGAGGAGCCCTAGGTTATCGCGACTGGCATGCGGTGCCTTCGCATGCGCTAGCAAATTCTCTGGATAGCATTAAGAACTATTTGAAACTTCTCACCCGAACGCACTTCATAGCGCTTAACGGATGCGGAAGACTGACTGGCTCTCGGTAGCAAATGAGAGTTATTTTTTCGTATCTATTTTAAAGTTTTCAAAATTCCAATAACATTTTAGAGGATTACCAAACTTATAAAATATTTATGGTACTTTTCGAATTACGAGGTGTATCGGCGGTATACGCGGTGTATCGGAGAATTCGCCACTGGCGGCCACATTCTCCACTCACAATCCCTCACTACTGGCGGCACGCGATCCGCAAGGAATGTTTATGTACTTTCAAGTAACGTAGATCAGGAGGATATAATATTAATGTATCTAGGGTATTAAATAGATGTTGCCTCAAGGGCAACCTGGTTTGTCCTCTGGCTTCAGTGGTTGGAAGTCGTCTGAGGGGCAAAACCAAGTAACGCCCGTGGTGCTTACAAAACTTTATGGTTTAGTAGTTCATTATAGCTTCGAACTAGTTACTTAAACTTGATAATTTACAAGTATTCAAAAGCTCTTTAAATTTGTCTTCGTCAAAAGTGAAAAGATTCGTTGTACTCGTAATCGTTAGTCGTTAATATGGCGTCCGATAAACAGAACAGGATATTTATCTAAATTATTACTGTTGCTTACTCGTAAATAGACAGGTTTGTTTGCTCAAGTTGAAAGTTCCTGTAGGTAAACAGTTCCAATCTCTAATTGCTCTATTACCGAAGGAAAATTTTCCAAGATCTGAATTTTGTTTTCTTGTTCAAATTTTGTGGGTGTTATGTCTTCAGCCGAAATAATTTAGTTTTTCAAGTCTAGCCTGAATTTTCTTCCAAGATGGTTGATATACGTACGATTTATAAAAATCATAAAGCATCGCCCTTGTTCTTCTCATTTCTAGAGGTTTTCATGACTTTTTTTATTGTGTTAGTTCTATTGGTAAACTTATTCGCTTTCCTCTGTAGTCCATCTAGATTTTTCCGGTGCGACTTTCTTTACGGATCCCAACGTACCTCTCCGTATTCCATGAGAGGGCGAACCAGCGAAAGATATGCTAATTCTTTGGCGTTTGCAGAACTCTTCTTTAGAGTTCGCAATACAAAATGCAAGGACTTTCACGTTTTTCTCACTACCTGATTTATATGCTTCTCCCCCTAATTTACTATCTAGATGAATGCCTAAATACTTGTATGATGAGGCTCTTGGAATGATGACCTCACCTAAACGATAGTCTGGTTCCTCATAATTTCGTCCCCGCCCGAAAGTTATTGTTTTGATTTTCGATCCGGTAATTTCCATGTCATTTTTTAAGCCCAATCACGTAATGTTCCAAATCCCATTGTAATATTTGTTCGCCAGCGTTACCTTTGATTTTTCGGTATATAACACAATCGTCTGCAAATAAACGCACCTTTGATTGTATGTTAACATGGAGATCATTCACGTACGCTAAGAAAAGTAATGGCCATAAAACACTTCCCTGTGGAACCCCTGAAGTAACAATAACCGTAGTCGAAAACTGATTTTCAATTCGAACTTTTTGTTACCTGTCTCTAAGGAATTTTATTAGCCACTTCACAACTCTAGCATCAACTCCTTAAGTTAATAATTCCCTAATAAGTAGATCACGCGGTACTACGTCGAATGCTTTCGCAAAGTCAATTACGACTGAATACACCCTTCCACCCGCGTTAACTTCGTTAGCTAGATCTTGAAAAAGAGAAACAAATTGGCTTTTGCACGAATATTCACTTCTAAATCCATGATGTCCGTGAAAAATCCAGTTCGTTTTCCTCAATTCGCGGCGAATGCAACCGCCGTTTAAATGCTCCATTATTTTGCATACTACTGAGTGAGAGATACTGGTCTATAATTATATACTATTGTTTTATCACCGTTTTTTTAAATTGGAACAACTATAGCTGCCTTCCAATCGTCTGCTAAACGTGCATTATTAATTGAAACAGTGAATTATTTTAACAAATAGGGCAATACTGCCTCACCACCGCTATTAATAAAATCAGTCGAGATGCCGTCTGGCCCGCGTGATTTACCGTTTTCCAGTGATTTTATACGTTTGCGGAGTTCCCATACATGAAGCTTGAACTGGTTTTCTATTGGGAAATAATGAACGTGATCCTGCGTCCGTTCTGGTTTGAATACCGATACAAAATACGTGTTGAACGCATTTGCTTTCGCTTGGTCGTCGTGCAGTGGCACGATGTTTGCGACTCGAATTTCCTGAATTTCTTCCTCATTTCCCTGCGCCTGCAGACATATTTGTAAAAGCCTGACCAATTATTTCTTCCAAATAATTTTTAAAAATAATTCATGCGCAATTTTCTTTTCTTTTTCTAATTCTCTGTTGTATTTTTTAAAAGTTACAATGCTGCCATGTCTCCTATTAAAATGCTAGTCTAACTTTTCTTTTTAACCCGTATCGCCCCGTTGAAATATTCAGGATCAGGATTACTTTTCAGTAAATATACTGCAATAGCATGGAACGAACTATCTAAAGCGGTTTCTACGATTGTTTTAAAAGCTCCCCGGGTTTCCTCCATACCACCTTCTGTTCTCAGAAATTAGTCGTATTTTTCTCTTAAGAAACTACGTAATCCTTCGACGTTTGCTTTTCTATATTGCCTGACTATCGTTCCTTTTCCTCTTAGATCGGCTAATCACATTTGCTTGTACTACTACCATCCCTGCTTTGTGATCGCTAATTCCCTGAAAGGCGTCACAAGAAAGGAACATTTCTGCAGGGTAAACAAGGAAAATGTCCAAAATTGCTCTCTGCCGCGCGGGTTGGACGACCATTTGTGTTAATCCCTACACCCATACCAGTCAATTTATGCGCATTTGAATTTTTCTGTCGCATACCTCTCCTTTCCCGCTAGCGTCGGGGAAGGTTTAAGCCGCCAGCGACAAGAATAGAACGACTTTTCTGTTTTCCAGCCTGTCGCCAATTTCATCAAGAAATTCATATCCTTCGTTTGGCGGTCTGTAACAAGCAATAATTTCCAAGGAATTTTCTAGTACGTCAATTTCCATTCCCAAAATTTCAAAGTTGTTACTAAACCAACTATTCCTAACTATTAACGATATCTTGCCGCAGAGAAATACTTCACCGCCTCTTGTTTTTCTATGTCTACGAAATCATTTATAGCCGTAACGTAAAATTTCAGTATTAGCTACCTCATCTTTTAACCACGATTTAAGTGTACCATTACGTGTTTCGTTTTAGAGCCATAAACATACAGTAATGAACTAGTAAAACATAAAGGAAATAATGTTTGCCGATTGTATTTTACCCATTTAGTTCAGACATGTCAAGGGCGCGGGCATTACCCCAACAACTGCTGTGACGTTTTAAAGTAGGATTGTGCAAATTGCTTCGGGGAGGGGGTATGTCATTGGATGCCTGGTCAATTACAGTCTTTTGGAAAAATCAGTTGACAGTTCTGCGCCAAATTTACTGATATCGGTTTCAATTTCCCCCACTAACGCAAAGAAATTATCTATTAAAATGAAATATCTCGGTCATTTGAACTTATCAATTTCGAGTAAAATTAAACATATTAAATCTGAAGGAACTTCATTTTGATATAGCGTTTACTTAAGGGTTCAATAATCGTATTAACTTCTACGTACATGTTAGGAATAATATTCTTAAATGTTAAAAGAGCTGTCCAGGCATAAAATAATGTATTAAATCTAACTTTCAAAAAAATTACTATATGATATATATATATATATATATATATATATATAACGCGTATTTTATTATTATATGCTTCAGTACCTCGTCACTATTCAATATTACATGCTGACAATAATTCAAAACATAACACGAGCCTGAAGTTAATTGAACTGTTATTACATTTTCTAGCTAGCAGTGCAAGCAATCTTTCACTACTGCAAAATACTAATGAACGATGTGAGAACACGTAATACATGGTTGTCAGATGTATGGAAGGTAACGCATAAGTATAAAGTAGATCTTTGTTTTCCATTCCCGGAGCAAGGACAGGTTCAACTGAAGCGGTATTATTTCCGGGGTGACAGGCTTATCGTCAAGGAGAGACTTGTGATATTTTGAAGCAGTGAGTCACCTTTGAGTGTTACGCAGCTCTAGAAATCGGAATAAAACGAGAAACCTTTCTTTCGAAAATAAATGTTCCATCGTAACATAGAGTTCTTTTCTTATCGTCACTTGGCTAGATAACTTTATTCCCACTAGTTATTGTTGATGCAATTCTTTTTAGAAACGGATAACAGATTTTTTATTTAATAGCCGCTTCAATTCAAGATTCTGAGCGAGTATTCACTATTTTACATAAGATGTGTTTTACATCTTACATTTCTTGTGTCAGAGCAGAATCAACATAGGGTAGAGATTTCCAATATAGTACGTGTTTTTGAGGGAGACCAAATCTCATTTTATTAAAAATACAGGAGCTTGAAAATATATTTCATAATAAATAATTTCCAATCTTTTATAATAATAATGAATAAGTCTGGCACCGTGAAGGCGCCAAAGCCATAGGATTATGGACGTCATAGGATTAGACAGATGTCATTAGGGTATCGCAAGCGGGCGGGGTTCGAAAGACTCGGAACGCAGGTGTACAACATTCCAGAAGTATTTTGGGAACTTCTCGAAATTGTAGAAACTAACAGCAGGCAAGTCTAACCAGCCGTAGCGTTGCGGCGATCATGTAATGTTGGTTGCCGCAAGGGTGACGTCGCGAGTCACATGGGCCGAGAGTATAAAACTCAAGTCGGGGGGGTGGGTCTTTGAACGGAGTGGGACACCTCGTGCGGATGTAAAAACTTGTGCCCAGAGCGGTGCGTTGACGAGCGATGCTCGTGGGGTAATCCGTATGTCGAGAAGCCGTAGTGGAATGGCAATTCCGTTTGTGACAATGGCCACGTGGTGATACACAATGGGCGTCGGTCTTTGATTATTGGCAAGGGCCATGAACCAAGAAATTAATTGCAGGTAGTTAGCGATCGCTTTTGCGACCGGGGACGGTCTACCGAAGCGGTATATACTAGATACTTTGATTTATTATTACTTGTAAATAATATTGTAAATAAACCTCTAAAAGTAGTCGAGCTCTTGTCTGTGATATGTAGTGACATTTCCACGACGTCGCACTTGTTATTTAGTTTGGTCAGAGCAAAGGCTGAAGAGAACTATATATCCTCTACGACTAATTTTCTTGTGTGCAGCTAACAATATAACATACTGAACTATTACATTCCAACGAAAAATAGGCATGTTGAGTGTAAAGCAAGAAGGGGGCAAGTACATGTTTGTATGCCTTTTTATTAAACTATTTTACTTACATATATCATATTTTACTAATTAATGAAAAAAATTTAAGATAATTAAATTATAATATTAATGGTACAATTAATAAATATAATGGATTTTGTTGAACAATTTTCAGGCCGTCAGATAGCTTGTCACCTAACAATTCTTCAAATTGTCAAGTTAAAAGAGTGGTTAATCAGGGATTGAACATATTTGCGCAAATGAAATAATTTAGTACGGGCTACGGGGCCCCTTTTACAGTTTTAAGGGGCGTAGGGCCTACTGCCCCCCTTCCCCTGGCCCCTCTCAGCGCACATCTATGCAACAAAATCTTAATCTACATAATACCTAGAAAATATCATGTTCAGACTTCTTTGTGTTAACTGGGTGTATATATGAGAGCGTGCTTGTTATGTTTCAGGTTATTCGCTATTCGCATGTGGAACGAAGAAAGGCACAACTTCTCGTATGGCGCGCACAACAATAATATCTACGTGGTGGGCCACTACACGCAGATGGTGTGGGACGCCACGCACAAGGTGGGCTGCGGATTCCACCGGTGCGACGGCGGCGGAGGGCGGCGCAAGCCCTACTTCAGCTACATCTGCAACTACTGCCCCATGTGAGTTCCCACTTCCTCCGGCGCACTCAATACCTCCACCAATGTAACAGAACTATGATAGGCCTAAAGCATTACCACGGAGCAGACAAATATTAACTCTAGCAACACATTATATAAATGATCCCTTGCATTACCAACCAGGGAATATCCGGAATCCACCACTTAAATTTTAATTTTCTTGTTTTTGACGTTATGGCTAAATTAATAAATTGATATAACTAATAATATATATGCGCATTAATTATTACAAAAAATTCAATTTCATGCTCTGCAAATGGAAAAAATTGCTTTCTCGGCAATAAATGAACGAAAATTGACAATATAAGTATTTAATGGCAAAAACTTATTTCGTGTTTGCCAATTAAAGGCCGAATTTTCTTCATAACATAAAAGGGTATTAAACTATATTTACGAGGACTACGACATAAAATACTGCAAATGTCTCCAAAGATCATTTTGAATATTATGTTTTCGAGTGAATACGAAGTCCTGATCTCCATTGAAAAACTGTAATAACTGAAAGCCTATAAAATTGGTAAAATAAATTTAAACATTCTTTCTACAAAAATAACATCTCGTTTCTGTGGCTGTGTGACAAAAACCGGCACGTCAAATAAGCTAGGTTTGGTGAAGGGAATACATCATGCTCGCCGCATGTCTCTCTTACCCTTGGGCGTAGATAAATAAAAACACGTTCTAGGTCTGGGAACGCCGCTAGTTGGCAAACATTGGATGAATGCAACTCTAAAAGGTCATACATATACATACACATCTACCATAAAATGTAAAATAATCACTGTAGTACGGTGGAGTACAAAGCGCTTGTGCCTGTATTGCAGAGGTAACTACATGGAGCGGCTGGGGCGGCCGTACACGCATGGGCACCCGTGCGGCGACTGCCGCGGTCACTGCAAGGTGCGCAAGCTCTGCACTAACTCGTGCCCAGCCGCCGACATGTGGGCCAACTGCCACGAGCTAAACGCCACCTGGCACGACTGGCTGTGCCGCAACCCCACGCGCGAGGGACGCGAACGCCACAAGTACTGCAAGGCCACCTGCAACTGCCAGGGCAAGATAGTGTGACCGCGCCGCCATCTTGCCGGCGCGCCGGCCGCCATCTTGATGCGTCGCACGGGCCCCCACCGCCTGCACTATGCAACGATTCATGCGCTTTTCATGCAGTGGCCACAATCCGGTAGACTGCAAGAGTGTGTGCAGGTCTTGGAAGGGTCGAAGCTGGAAATATAGAATGATCTAACAAGGGTAATCCTATTTGAAATAGGCGATCATTTCTTAATTTCTATTTCAGTGTCTCCATGCAAATGTAAGGAAATTTCAAACCTTCCATCAAAGTTTTCCAAGACTCTAACACTATTCCTACCTGGATGTGCTAAAATTGATATTGGGAAATTGGTGCCAAATTCAAATTGTAGGATTAATTTAGATTAGGATTTCTACCAGGAATTGTTCTGAATGACACTTGAGCCCCTAGCGGATTTTCGCCACATCAGTGAAATGCATTTAACAAATGAAGGATGTGTGAATTGGCCCCACATCACCTCAATAAACGAGGGTGTGGTCTGTGCTCGGTATAGTGTTGACAATACCGAAATGAACGGACAGTTGCAGATTGACCAATTGCAAGCACTGAGGTCAGTTACGAGAGTATCATTGAGAGATTTTTGAAAATGTATGTGAGACTAAACTGTTGTTGGTAATACATGATGGTAAAAACTAGCTCTCCGCCTTGCAGTAATTTGCCGAAACGAGATCCATCATTTTTAATACTTTTAGTAACAAAAAATAACATTCTTACCAATTCACCTACGAATCATGATTCCTTTATATGTCAAGAATTGAAGGTGGAGTTTTATCAAAGCGTATTTTACAGAAAGAGAATACCTAGTAAAAAATTACATAACTAAACACAGAGGAAACTTTCATCGTACAGACCACTATTATTCTGCTGAGATCAAACACTTTTACTAAATATGTTTTATGAACATTTCCGTAAAACTCGTAAAAATTGGTAGTTTTCTTTAAATTTTGATGGCATTTATTGAAATCATTTATTACTCGCAAACTTTTTTTATTCTGGAGTAGCCTATCAACTCACAGTTCGATTTATTAGCTATATAATTCGATTTATGTATTCTCTACTTTTCAATTTTTAATGAAATTTTCTAGAATGGAAACAAATACACCTTGGTATTCCAGATGCCGAATTGTCTTGCTTCCTCTTAATTTTGATACAGAGCAATCAAACACCTTATACTGTCCCTAAATTTCTTAATAATGTTCTCTAATATTTCGTAATAGTGATCGGAGAAAATATTTTTTTAACTCGCCATACGAAAGAATAGACAAAGGCACAAAGTTTCCTAATTCCCGCAGTCCACTAAGGCGGAAGATAAAAAAACAACACTGCATTGTTGTGATCTAAAACGCGAAACGGCGTGTCGTAAAAATCCGAAGAGCTAATTGAAACATCGTGGAAGAGGAGTGACCGTATTTGGCCGGCCAGATGGCGCCCAAAGGCCAGCGACGCGGACGCATCGGGTGGCCGGGGCGGGAACTAGCCACTCCAAGGGCAGCGCGGCCTCGCGAATTTCCATGTTTGGGATTAGCTGAAAGTCAAGGTTTTGTTTCCAATTGGCACGGCTGCCGCGAATGAGCTGTGGATGAGGTCAACGATCAGCGACCGTCCGCGTCTCAATTCGCGCCTCAATTCAGGGTCCTCTTTGCGTAAACCAGAGCCTACTTCCGGGAATGCAGAAATTACACAGTAAACTCGAAATATTGAATTACTTTATATAATGACACCCGTGCTCACAATCTATTTTTAACAACCGGTTCTCTCCAATAATTTCCAATAACTCTATTTTATTTCAATAGAATAAATGGTTCATGAAATGAGGTAACTTGCCTCTACAGAAAAGTTTTAATGGTACATGCTTTTACAAATTTATGGACACAGTAATTGGACACATAATTCTACCTGAAGATTACAAAAGTGATCACAATGCTAGTTAATTCTGTGAATATTCTGTACTTCTCTTCGCCCTGACGCGTGTTTTAGCACCCGCATGGTGTCCATGACAGAATAAATGGCGAGGATTTCATAAAATTAGTCGCGTCCTAATCAGTAAGAGGATCAAATAAAGAGGAATCGTCCCAATCAGAAATATGTTATTCAGTGCTACTTTAATTTTAACAAATTGGTTGTGATCAATTTTAACTGTTTCTACGTATCATAAAAATTTTATACCGGTTCTGGGAAAATTTTAACAACCGGATCGCGCGATCAGTTGCGAACCGGGCGAATGACAGCATTGTGAAACACTATTTATAACCAGGGATGGATCAAAAAAGTATTTCGTGGGAAGAGCAATTTCAGTTCAGAATCTCCCTTTTAATGAATATTTTTGAAATCAACACTTTTTATTGTCAGCTTCAAATGTTTAAAAAATGTAGATTAATAGGGCAAATACTCATAGGTGTGCGCAGCTTAAAACAAGAAGGGAGGTCAACTTCAGTTCTGGGTCCCCCTCTCTATTAAGAAAAGGAGAAAACAGAGATTGAACATAATTATGGAAAGAAAGTATTTTATAATGTAAGATTTCTGGACCCCTTTCAAAATTATCAAGAGGGCCAAGCCCCTGGCCCCGAAACCCAACACTTTCCATCCCCTTATGAGAATACTCCTCTAGATCTGATGCAATTAATATATTGTATGATAATTGTTTTGAATAGTTTGAGTAGAAAAACACAAACTGCTCATTTATGTAGTTTTGCAAGGCATCTATGCCTCCCTCCCAGGATGTGTCACATGCCTAACACTATTCATTCAGAAGGTTATTTAATTCTTGCATTCAGTCTTTATTCTTCCAAAGAACACTAAACCTTGACGACAAAAACACTAAAATATTTCTGTAAATTTTAAATATAATAATTATACTTAACTATAAATCCTTGTTTTCATAAGTTCTCAAAATCTAAATTTAAGAACAAATCTTGAATGCAAGACTAGTATTTGCTCACACAAGTGAGCTACAAACTTGATTTTCTTCTATGATAATGCCAACAGATGGCAATATTGAGAGAGAAAATCATGTTATTTTTTCATACAAACATGAGCAAATACATACTGCTTCATAATCTATGCAATAACTTTTGTTCCATTGTTTTATAAAGGTGTCAATATGAATCAATAATGAACAATTTCAAGGCTGAAAAATTCTTTCCAATATATAGACTGTGAGGACCTGTCTTAATGTCTGATTAATTATTTATGATTAATGTCTGAACTTAATTCTGAGTAAATAGCATTTAGCATGATCTAAATAATGTACAATTTGTATTTTAATTTAAAATGTGGATAAGACATCAGTAAAAAACATTAAAAACCATCATTCAACTTAATACTCAAAGGAATGTACTTCTCCTCCTATAAGATAATATTTCTCTTATACATCAAAATTACTTTTTTATTAGTATATTTGTAAATGTGTCAAGTATATGAGTATATGTTCTCCGAGTTTATGATTATTATTGATATACTGCTAGATTTTCCCATTATGATATTAATAATCCAATCTGAAAAGTTTGACCATGTTCTAGTGGCCACACTTCGATAACATGCTCTCTTATCATTGTATTAATTTTCTTCATGGAAACTGAAAATCAGATCTATTTTTGTACAGTATTTATAAATGTAATACCTCTGTGTATGTGTCATAACCATAATGTGTGTGTGTGTCTTGAGGCATTATTTTGTGCCAAGGTCTTTTTGCAATGCGAAAGCAACAGAGCGGACTTAAGCTCTAAATCTCTGAGTGATTGTGTAGTTAGATATCCAGTCCTGGAAAATTTTGTATGTTATGAATTTCATACAATAAGTTGCAAATTGTAACTTTGCAAATGTTTCTCAATACCCAATGAATGTGTTTATAATGTTTATCTGCATTCTTTGTGACAACAGTGATTAAGGAGAGAACTTCATTTTGTTAAACATGAAAAATGAAGTATTAAATTAGTAGTTCCTCTATTGTACATAAATGAAAGTACTAGGAAGTCTTTTACAATAGATTAGTAAACATTTAAGTAAACAAAAACTTGAAAAATCTTTGTTTATTGAACAGACTTCCTGAAACTGAAATATTGTTACTGTTAATATAGTTTTAACCACAAAACACAGAATAAGTTCCTAATACTATCATCAATGTTTCTACTAGTATCTTAATGCTTGGACAAATTAAAAATATGATGGAATAAGTGAACTACATTATTTTATGGCTGAATGTGTGAACTACATTATTTTATGGCTATTCTTTTCTGACTATTTCTGACAATTTTACTGGAAACAATAAATTAGTTTTTATTTAAATAATATGAAATATTATTCAAATATATAAATTAAATATTTTTGGAAATTTGGAAGTAAACAATGATCAAATACAGAAAAAAAGCTTCTAGATAGCTGAAATTATGTCACTCTGTTTTTAGACATTTTTTGACAACGATTCTACATTCTACTTCATTAAAAATATTGTATGACTAAATATTCTACTTTTTTTCATGACTTGTTATAAGATTTCAAAATTTTTCTATAAATTCAGAGAGAAGTCTTAAAAATGTGTGCATTAGGTTGCAAAGTACTTTTTGGGTTATTTGAGTTTATTTGATACTGAAAATAAAGATGGGATATCAATTAAAACTTTGTTCTAAACAGATTTCTAACATTTAGGACTGGACTTATAATTACATGGTCACTGACAGCGAGCTGGTGCTAAGGTTTTGTGCCATGGTAGCTTTTCAGCTGCCAGACTTAACTGCTACTGCCATAATTATTTTATTTTATGTAATGTATCACTGTGTGTTATAAATACTTTTGTTATACATTTTATTTTTATTGCAATAAGAAATATATTATTGGAGTAGATTACTTGCATTTTATCAATTACATATTTTATTATCCCACGATTCTAGTTTCAACATTCTGAACAAGCTTATTAAACTTGAAACACTAATTAATTAATTTGAAGTAATTAAAATAATTACTTCAATTACTAAATTAATTAATTTGAATTAATTAACTTTTAGTCAAGTATGCTCTATGAGAATTAAGAAGTCTTCATTTCCATTTGTTTTTACCTTTTTGATTCCTGCTATTAATTCAGACATGTGTCTCTGGTTTAAATCCAAGAAAGTTTAACCATATTGAGTAACAATACCAATTAAGTTCTTAACTCGTTTTGGTGGATTTTATTTCCAATAGATTAATGTATTTAATTATGTATGTTGCAAATACAGCAGAGTATCAATTCAAACTGTAAAAACCCAGACGTCAGATAACAATCCAGATTAGATTCTGGGTTGTTAGAGAATATTTATAAGATAAAATTCTGGATTACTGACTTAACAACTGTCCAACTGACAACAACTTTATTAAAACTATTGATTGCAGGAAATTATATAATAAATAAGACATTATGTGTATGTCCAATACCATTCACATCATACACTATTTTGTTCTGTATCGTAAACTAATGGAGCCACAATAGCAAATACTTGCTCACAACAGTTACCTAAAAGTATAATATTGCAACCTCTAATACAATAACACTTCAATCATCACTTGAAAATCTTCTAATCAAAGAGAACACTTACGTAAAAAAATTGTGATTCCAAAAAAATTGTGGATTCCAAAACTCACTAAGTCAGAAAATGATTTTTTCCAGCAGAAGAGCTTTTTATGTCTTTAAATATATGATGAAGCATTATTTGAAAAAAAAATAGTTTTTTGGCTTAATAACTTCTTGACTGAGTAATTTTTGGTAATACTTTATTTCCATTTATATCTTGTTAGATTCATTAACTAACTAGTAACTCATAAGTAGGGATAACTTCAAATTTTAAAAAATAGACTTTGTTTTGGAATCCAAATCTTCATGTATATATTTTTGAAATTTCAAAAGTTTAAGTGAATGTGGCTTTCTGCCATTGAATCCAGTGAATTGCGGTCTATTCCTACACAATTTTAACCCTTGAACTCTTTTTATCCAATAGTTTATCTGTATTTCATGCACAAATGCTATTTGAAATTATTAATTAAGAAAATGATGCTATTTATATTGTTCTGAAAAAACAAGAATAATATTTCTAGAAAAACATGCTGGGATATCTTTATAACTATACGTAAGTGTCTACCAAAACCGGGGCAAATCTGGGAGTCCTTTGTTTCTATTTTTCATATTTCAGGATCCATAATCTCTATCACTTGAGATAAAATAATGATTCTAATATTGTTTTGTTATGTGGCTCAGTGCTTTGTCAATTTATTATTTACATATAATGTAATGTTGGTGGATCATTCGTTTTCTATTGTATCAGTCGTATGATGAATTGATTTACCTGAACAAATAAGTTTTATACTACGTGTAACGTAGGGCACATTAAACATATATATTTTTGTCATCTTTAGAATTATAAAAACTTGTAATTATGTTTCAGAATAGATACAAGTATTTTCATTTATTTTTATGATTATGAATAATCAATTACGTTATGACATCTGTAACTATTACTCCGGATCTACCAACTACCGTACCCGTGCATGAACTTCCGCATGATATACTCAGCTTAAAACAGTAAGTGCCTTTAAGGTCACGAGTTGACAGATCAATTTCAATTTTTTTATGAATACAATGGAAGAAAAAATATAAAAATAGGATAAGTTTTACGTGACAATTTTGATAGTGTTGAAATATAAAAAACTCCACAACAAATTTATATGCGAGTACAAGTATTTTATTTTGTAGTTTAGATTTGTTTATTGCTTTTAGTTATAAAGTGAATGTTTAGAAGCTGGAACTTCAAATAAGAAAAATGTCATTATTTGTAGAAAAGTGAGCGAGGTAATCTGGAAATTTCCAAATGGGGGTCAAGAGAAGACAGCTATCGTGGCGTGGCCGGGCAGAGCATGGCAGGGAGTAGGGCGGAGAAGGGATTCAATGGAAGAGATAGAGGTAGGTCCCGCCACAGGGCATGAAAAGATTGAATTCCTCGTTCTGCATAATAATTTACTGTAATAAATGCCCGAGCAACGCCGGGTACTTCAGCTAGTAATGTTATAAAAAGGAAATGACCAGCTTTTAGAATTTTTCTTATAATTTATTCATGTATGATGGTATCTATTTGGGAGTCTTTCTGATTTCAGACGCATAAAAAAAAACAAATTCTCTCATGCCAAGAAAACGTAAAAAACTGAAAAGTTTTCAACACATGTAAAACTGAACATAAATACCATATCTAAAAGGAGAAGTTGATGTGAATATTTTTCAGAGTGTTACAAAACATTATTTGCGTCTGGGGTCAGAAAATACCCCAAATAGAGTGTAAGGGTTAAACAAAATTAACAAAGCTATTTAGCTGTTCTGTACCCATACATTGAAGGTTGGAAGTGCACGCTATACGGAACGAGCTACATTACGGAAGTTATGACGAGCAATTTTTTACTGCACCATAATACGTTCGCAAGTGTGATACTCCATATTTCAACTTGATGATTTTCCAAAAACGTTTTAAAAATTGTAATATCAGTGAAAATTTATTTTCCTTGTGTGTGTGTGTGTGTGTGTGTGTGTGTGTCTGTGTGTGTGTGTGTGTGTGTGTCTGTGTGTGTCTGTCTGTGTCTGTGTGTCTTTTTTTTTTAAATTTTTTATATTTTTTAAAAAAAATTTACGAGGGTAGGTGGAAATCTTCAAAAGACACCATGCGGCCCGTACCACATGATAGTGTGAGATTTTTACCCACTAAAACCAACCTCCCTTCTGCTCCATCCTCCCCGCGGAACCGCCGTTAGGCATTACATCACGGGGAGTGGATTAGAGTGGCCTAGTCACCAGCCACTTCTCTTCGCCAAAACGTAGGAAGGATCAAACGAGGATCAATCGACTTCCCTTCTTTCCCTTTCTATTCTCCTCAGCTCAGCTATTATGGTCTGCGCATATGCGCTCACCGCATCCCAGTTGGTTTCTGTGGCGAGCATGCACCCAACCATTGCTTCGGGTGTCAGCGGGTCGATCCCGAGTATACTCATAACGTGCCGTCGCTGCACATGGTATCGCGGGCACTGGAAGAACACATGCTCGGCGTCTTCGACAGCAGGTTCACATAGTGGACAGAATGGGGTATCCTCCAGCTTGAACCTGTGGAGATATGCCAGAAAACATCCATGTCCAGACAACAGCTGAGTCAAGAAGAAATTTACTTCGCCGCTTCACTAACTCTCCAGGACACTCCCATTCTCAAAAGATTATCTGACATGAACGTCAGATCCACAACAGATCCCACGCCCCCTCTGCGGAAGGTATGTATGTCTCCTGTGTTGGCGAGTTCTACATTCAGAAGGGAGAGGGATGCCAGAACTGCTCGACCTCGCTCATTAGTGGACGAACTACCCCACTCAACCGCCCAGGCGTTGAAGTCTCCAGCTATCACCAAGGGGCTTCGTCCTCTTGCGTCGTACACTAAGCGGTCAAGGAAGTGCTCAAACTCGTCCATTGTCGCGTTTGGTGAGGCATAACAGCTGTAGATGTAAACGCCGTTGATTTTTACCCAGACAAATCCAGCTCCGGGTCTCGTCATAACTTGCTGGAATGTGTGTTTTCCACACGCCCAGATTGCCGCCTGGTTGTGGAGGTCAGATACCCACGCTGTATCTTCACGGTTAGTATACTGCTCGCATACTATTGCTAAATCAGCCTCCCATTCCCTAACTGACTGTGCCAGGATATCCTGGGCGACTGCGCAATGGTTGAGATTGAGTTGTATAATTCTCATTTTCTATCCGTTATTGCTTTCTGCGCTTTTTGGTACGATGGACACCTGCTGCACCCAGTAGCATGTCTGCCTTGGTTCCCCTTTTCTTCACAAAGCAAGCACTTTGCGTCATTTGTGCATGACTTAGCAAGGTGATCATCACCACCACAATTCATGCACAAGTTGGACCGGTCATGTGAGTTTTTACATGCTTTTCTGAGGTGTCCAAAATCCAAACATCTGTAACACCTCAGGGGGACCTTCTTCTCACGCAGAGTGCAGTACACCCATCCTATTCTTATTTTACCGATGGCCAACAATTTGTTAGCCACCGCAACAGGAACGCTGACTATTGCTACCTGTGTTCCACCATAGGATGGTCTTAGGGATTTGACCACAGTAGCTGGGAGATCACTGGCTTCGGGAAGTTTGTCCACCAGAGCCCTATGCACTTCCTCTTTAGTTGTGACCTCATCCAGGTCCTTGACCTGAATAGTCACGGTGTGAGTGAGAGCCCTCACATCAGCGTCCGATCCAAACACCTTCTTTACAGAGGACTGAAAATCTGTTGTTTGCCCTCCGGCAGACCGCTTCAGTTGCAGAAGGAGATCGCCGCCAGCGGTCTTCCGGATATGCGTGACATTCTCGCCCAGATCCTTAAGCTCAGGGTCAGTTTTCATTTTTTTAAGGATGTCCGCGTACGTCAGCGCGTCGTCCTTCTTCTTAATCATCAGGGCATCTGGTCTGGGTGGCCTTTTCCGCGTTTAAGAACGTTTACGCGTTCTCTTACGAGTGACCACTTGCCACTCGGGCTCTTCTCGTGCCACTTCGGGCTGTTCTCGTATTTCCGGAGAAGGTATTTCTGCCTGGATTTTATCTGCGTTTTTCGCAGTATCCTTCCTTACCTTGGGCACCTGGGAGTTCCGGTTTCGCGAAGGATCGCTTCTCGTTACGAGTACTCCCGCAGCCACCTTCTCAGGGGACGTCTGAGTGCACTCTTCTTTCCCAGTAGGTTTGTTGCACTGAGGATCTGGTCTGGGTGATCCTCCTTTTTGCAGTGCTACCACCTCATTAAAGTGCGTCTGGATCAAAAACGCCAATTTCTTGATCTCACCATGAACATTATGGCGAGGCTTAACAAAATTGAGAAGCTCGGTTATTTTCTTCTCAAGGCTACACAATGCCTGTTGTTTCGCAAGATCATCACTAGTAGCAAAGGATACTACAGCAGCCCAGTGGTCCACTGCTGAAGTACTGCGGTCGCTGGTTGACGACATCTGGGAGCCCGCTTGCTCACTCCCAACAGACGCCGGTACTGGGGATCCGGGCCCCTGCACCGTAAACTGAGATCCCAAAAGACCTTCCATATTGGTTTTTTGACTGAGGTGTCCTTCCCCGCCTGTTGGTCCGTGAGAGGTATTTTAATTGCCTCTTGACCTCTATATCTAGAGATTCCTCCCCTGTACGCCACCCGGGGACACGTCGCTTAGGGGTTACAGGCTCCCCCGGCTTCACCCTTTACCCTGGGCCAGGGTTGTAACCAACTAGACCGTATCCCGATATACTTTCGGGGCGCTCCAATACGGCGGTTACATGCCATTCCGAAAGGAGACTTGTCAGAACCCCCTTCTCTCGTCTGTTGGTCGACCCATACCGTCGGTGGGATTGGTTACCACAGCCTTGGCACGGGTTACTCGACTCGACAGGGTCCACCTCTTGAAGGTGAGAGCGGAGTTGGGATGGAGAGGCTAGGAGACTCTCTTCCGAGAGGCTTGTAATCGCATCACATCCCCTTGGACCCCTGTGTCTGTGTGTCTGTGTCTGTGTGTGTTTGTGTGTCTGTGTCTGTCTGTGTGTCTCTGTGTCTGTGTGTCTGTGTGTCTGTGTGTCTATGTGTCTATGTGTCAGTGTGTCTGTGTGCCTGTGTCTGTGTGCGTGCGTGCCTGTGTGTGTGTGTGTGTGTGTGTGTGTGTGTGTGTGACCGACCCTTATGGAGCCCTCTCCAGTTCATCAAACTCCAGGAGACCAGAACAGTAAGACGTAAACATTAATTACGCAAAAATTACAATGCAATCTCTCTTTCCTAAGAAATAAAATAATATGATCGTAGACTCGACAAATAATGCGCAATTGTAGAATTCTTGAAAAGTTAATATGTAATGTATTACTTTCATTACGTAAAAGTTACTACGTACTAAAATTAACCCCTCTCATATTAAGTTTGCTTCGAAAATAACAAACAACAGACCGTGTGTATATCTAACCAACAAGGAAATCGCAGATTTATCTAGACTACAATGATAAGAGCATTGTTGTGTATAATCAAGGTTTTCAATTAAGACCATTAATTTTTAGGAACAAAATAATTATTCTATCAAATGTTTTCCCAAGTTGCCCACATTAAGCGGTTGACGAACAAATATTAACATTCATATCATTAACCTTTCCTTGTGCGGATTTAATAACCCCAACTTGAGACATCCTCAGTTCTCGACGCTCAACATTTGTTAAACCGGATGATGACAATTACCTGAATCATTTCAAGTGTTTATAAACAATGTTATCCATTGGACACATGTGACCCATGATGTTCCTATTTCTATTTAGGTAAAAATAAAGACCACATAGTTAAAAAATGTCCAAATCCATGTAACTCCCAATTAACTAATACACTACCTCTTTCTACGGATGTAGAAAGCACAGAATCCACTAACTAGATTTGATAATTCTAATAGTTTTTCTCCCAAAGCATTTCAACCTACATTTCCGGAAAGCGATATGGTGAACAAACGTCTAGCCTTAACCTTGCCTTTGATACCTTCCCCCTTCTAACCAGCACTCCTACTCTTGAGCCGGCCGCAAGAAAACAAATTATCGAGAGGAAAATTCAGAGGACGTTGACATTTCCAGCAATCCCTTCAGATCAAAAAAACAGTTATCTACTATAAGCTCGAATACAGAACCGACTAGCAACCAATCAGATAGCAAGAATGAACACCCAGACAGTAAATCTCTGACTAGTGAGCTAAAAGAGCACGTATTTCCTAGCACGTACTTCAACGCAAAATTATGCCAAAAGTATTCAAATTTTCAAAAAATTGTTCATTACCTTCTTTCAAAA
This sequence comes from Teleogryllus occipitalis, assembly GCA_011170035.1. Taxonomy (NCBI): domain Eukaryota; kingdom Metazoa; phylum Arthropoda; class Insecta; order Orthoptera; family Gryllidae; genus Teleogryllus; species Teleogryllus occipitalis. Next base: position 574 of record BLKR01004813.1, on the reverse strand, counting down.
CCAATCTTTAACGAACATATTTTATTAAGGGAAAAATTACCACCTTCATAATTGAAGATATAGGAACACGCTTCAAAAATAATTTGAATTCTGTCAATTTTCGGAAAATCAGAGTTTTCAACAAAAATGAGACCTGTACCATTGTCTCAAACATTCTTTACACTATCCAAAAACAAAATTTAATCAAAAATAATAGAGCCCTTTTTTGAAAATAAGGAAAATGTCCCAGGGGCTTCATCTAAAGTACCACTCAAATATTAAAAAAATCTGTTTCAAATTCAAAGGGACACGACAACAGCCAGATAGATAGGGGAATATCAATTTTGGAGAAAACCAGCTGAACAGTAGCCTCCGACATTTGTTTACTCACGGACGGAGAGACGGACCAACAGACGGACGGACGGACAGACGGACTGGCGGACCGTCAGACAGACGTACAGACGGAGGGATAGACGAACGGACACGGACATACAGACACAGACGGACGAATACACGGACGGGCACACTGAGAGGCAGACGGACGGACAGACGGACGGACAGACGGACGGACAGACGGACGGACAGACGGACGGAC
>BLKR01004812.1:0-97181 GCA_011170035.1 Teleogryllus occipitalis | reverse complement strand
GACGGACGGACGGACGGACGGACGGACGGACGGACGGACGGACGGACGGACGGACGGACGGACGGACGGACGGACGGACGGACGGACGGACATTCTATTCTCTACATTCTATTAATAGAAGCGTATTGTGACAATAATTCAGCGAATGTAGAGAAGAAAGGGAACGAGACTGCAAAATTATCTTTTCGGTATTCTTGTGCGAGGAGATTGAGTGAAAAAAGGGGCGGAGTGTGAGGCTATATTTTTTTAAAACAGAGAATGAAAGGTGATAGCGCCGATCGTATGGCTGAATTTTGTATCACGTTTAAAGGCCATTAAGTTCCAACTTCGAAAATATAAGGCGGAAGGGCCTCTTGATTCCCCAGAATTCAACAAACATATTAACCGTTTGTTTCGATGCAAGCAATGTCGATTGACTTGGTAATGCGGTACTTGATCTTGCAGGTATATCCCTGTTTAGTGTAATTGCGCCAAGACACTTGATTAAAATGTCACATCCATACCAGAATAACTCTGGCGTCCTATCGAACTGATCAATTTTACCCATCCCTAAAAAGTATCACCCCCAATTACATGTTGCAGTTCACTTAGAGCAATCAATGATTCGACCAATTATCTCCTATGCTTCTTAGCTGGTCCTTGGCTAATTCAATACGTCTTATCTTGCCATCCAGCGGACGAAGATCACCGCCATCTTCCGAGAAAAAAACATACACTACACTTACAGGATTGATGACCAAAGCCGTTGACGCGCCCGGAAACACGAAAAAATCAATCAATCAAGCCAATACCTCGTCTAAAAATGCATATTTTTCAAATGATATTCTTCCAAACCAATACAGAAGTACTTTAGTTGACCTGCTACATAATGAACTCAGCATTACTCTAATCATTTTCTACTATAAAAATTGTTTAAAATATAATTTGTTGGATCAGATATGAAAATTAATTGAACGATTAAAAAAATAATAACAGAGTAGCTGAAAGCCATTTAATGAATTACCGGCACAAATGCCAGTCTCTCAAGTGAAGCCAATAAATACCAAAATTATTTGAAAACTAGTGGCCTGCAGCAACATAGATGTGCTGAACAAAACCATACAAAATAGTTTTCCAAAACATAGCATGCACACATCTCAAGAACAATTTGATGATCAAATACAGCACTCTTGCGCCTATTGATACTATTCTAGTTTGAACTCATGGAGTTTCTTTCTTTATTTGAAATAGGTCCTAATTTGCAATGTTTCCCCCGACACACTTGTGAATGTAAACACAAAAAGAACGAAAACTCCCGGAAAAGAAATAGAGATGTTTTAGCCAAAGATCTGGGTTGCTTACTCAACCACTCAGCACTCACCATTTACTCTAACAATTCTACAGCCTTCTTCATAGATTTCTTCCCAGTCTTTTTGTCATGTGTGGCGTATCATGAAAACAAGGTATCATAGAGCAAATTTGGACATGGTTCCATATCAATCGTTTGTTAATTTTTTACCTAATGTATCACTCGGGTAAAAGAAATTAGAAAGTAAAAAATTAAGACTAAAAAATTTCAAACTTCTGTAACACAAAAATAAAATAAATTTGTTTGCCAAGATTTTATATTTTTGTTTTTCATAAGAAGTATTGACTTAATTAAGTAATTTTATATGTATGATCACTTAAGCGAATAATAAAAACAAATATTTGTTTCACAGTCATTGTTTTTCTCAAATTTGTATCTGAGAAGAACAAGTCATATAGTTGTGACATGTCGTTAAAATCGAAGTATTACATTATTTTAAAAAATATTACTTTCGTTTGTATTATTTTATTTATCATAAATATTTATAATTTGCAACTATTGTTTCAATTTTAAATGTAGAAGATTAATAAAAAATAATACGTACCGTAAAATATCCCTTTGTATTTTATCTCGTAAGTCTTCACTTCAACGGTTCATTTGTTCAGTTTCCATGATTATCAGTGTTCATCTTTCTTTCGCAGTTACAGCATCCCGTGATGTCATCATTCTTGAAACCCCCATACCTTCTTATCCACCATCAGCCGCCTCCACCCTCTGGCGCAGTCCTCGGCATTCGTGCCCGCACCGTGTCCCTGACCTTTGACCTCTGACCTCTGTGCCGCCGCCATCGCAGTCATCCTCCACCGCCGTCAATACCGACCTCGCCGCGGTCCCTCTTTACGCTTTCTACATCTCTCTCTCTCTCTTTCTTCACTCTGTCTTTCTCCCCGTTCAGATTCTCCACAACTTGTTTCTTTCGAAGTCTCTCTGTTCCTGTCTCTATATCTGCGTTTCGGTTCCTCTGCTTCCACCTTTTATGCGTTGCCGTCTTCTGCCCGACTTCACTGCACGGACTTCCCCTCTTCGTTTCCGTCAGCCCAACTCCTGGTCTTGGCTTTCATCTCCATACAAGGGAGGCCTCGGGGGAGGGAAGGGGAGACCCCCTGAGCTACAGATTGAAGGAGCGCCAAAAGGAGTACTTTCGCTTTGAGAATAACATAATTTTATGCAGCCTACACGCATTCATTGTAAATATTTTAGGAAAATGCTTTTAGTGCCATTTGCCCCTGTGACGGCCTTCTGGCATGTTTGCAGTCGCCCTGACCGGAGTTCATATTCCAAATTTGACATTTGTACCAATGATGAAAGGAGGAGGAAGTACAGGAATGAAAATTAATTATTATAGTTATGATTTGTACACTGAATGCAAAAGTGGCGTCTGTTTATTTAAAAGAGAAAAGTATAAAATTACGTAATCTCGAAAATGCCGTGAATACTGGGTCCGGCCCTGTCTTCTTATCTCTCTTTCCCGCCCCTCCATCTCTCCGTCGCATGCCGTGTCTCCTCCTCGCCTCCGTTTTCTCTTTTCCGCCTTCCGGTCCGAGCACCTCAGCTTCCCCCCGATTCCCGCACTGTCACCGCCTTTTCTCGCGCGTCTTCACTGGGGCTCTCACCGTCGGTCGCCCCTCTCCCCGCCCTCGTCCGCCTCGTGGGCGCAGCCGCCGCCCTCGCCGCCCTCGCCGCCCTCGCCGCCCTCGCCGCCCTCGCCGCCCTCGCCGCCCTCGCCGCCCTCGCCGCGTCGACGTTCACGTGGGAGCTTGCGACGTGGAGGCGCTCGCCGTCGACGCAGGTCTTCAGGGAGGCGGCGACAGAAAGGCGGGGAGTGGGGAGCGGATGCAGCGCGAGGCGTCGAGGCGCCGAACGGAATAGGGGCGGGAGGGTACCGTGCGCGGTATGGCGCACTGTGTTAAGCACAGGGTGGTGCTCAGTATGGGATGCAGGGTGGGGCAAGGAATGGAAAGCAGCATGGGACGCGTTGTGAAACTCGGTTTGGCGTGTTTATTTATTTACTTAACGAAAGAAACCGTTAAAACTGTGTGACGTACTACGGGTAGACGTGCAATATGTAGTACATGGTTTCTTGAGCTCTGAGATCTGTTCTAACTCATTTACATATTAAGTTGCATTATGAATGCATATTTACGGTTTAGGGAGCAGTGTGGGGTGCGGCGTTGGGTGCAATGTGGGACGCGGTGTGGGACGCGGTGTGGGACGCGGTGTGGGACGCGGTGTGGGGCGCGGAGTGGGACGCGGTGTGGGACGCGGTGTGAGACGCAGTGTGGGATGCGGCGTATGACGATCTGTGGATTGCATTGTGGAACGCACTGTGGAATGAAGAGTGCTGTGAGCAGTTGGGGGGGGGGTGTTGCGTGAGTTGCACGGGGAGGGGTGATGTGTAGAATGTGAGCGGCGGTGTGATGTGAGGTTTGCGAAGGGATGCGGATGTGTATGAGTGCAAGGTGTAGATGCGCTATGGCGGCCCGCTCTCGGCGAGGCAGCGTAGAGTATGGTTTTGGGTGGGCGGGGTGTGACTCAGTGTGAAACGCGGCGTGGGATTCGTGTCAGAGCGAAGGCCGGGGAAGAAGGAATGTCTTTTTTTCTTTTTTGATTGATTGATTAGGGGTTCCGGGTGCACCAGCTGCTAAGATCATTATTCCCGAAAGTGTAGTGCATGTATTTTCTCGGGAGGTGGCAGTGATGTACGCTTGCTGAATGGTGAGATCCGGTGCCGACCTACCGTCGAGTAGCGAGGTTTTCTTCAACCAGGTATCCCCACCTACGGGACACCACCCCAGGCGGGACAAGCTCTAAGCTTCCGACCGGTCTCCCGGCATGTGTGGTAGTATAGAACATGTAAATGTGTGTGTAAGTAAGGGATGAGGATAGGGCAAGGAAGAGGAAGGAAGGATCGCGCGCGGTCCGTGGCCCGTTTGTTAGGATACTGCTCCGGCATTTGACGGATATTGATGGGGCAAACCACAGAAAACTATTGATCAGAGCAGCCGGCAGCTAGAATTTTCCTACAGACAGCAACTGAATTCGACGGAACTATAAAGCTAATGTCGAAAACCCTGCCACGGTCGGGACACGAACCCTAGAACCTCCTGGTCAAAGGCACTGTAGTGACTTCAGTTGATGCCCTGAGCCACCTCTTCTGGTGCGGGATGTGGTGATGCGGAGGGCGTGGCCGGTTGGTTTGGAGGGCGGGTGGCATCATTGGATGAGACGGGACTGCAGAGTGCGGCGTGGAGCGGGGCGAAATATTGCGGGGCGTGGGATGCAAGGCGGTACGCTCTGAGGTGGGGATGCCGCAATTTTCGAGGAAAGATCACAGCGGGCGCACGAAAGGCGCAGGACGAGAGTTAAATAAACGGAGATGCAAGTTTAGGACACACCGATACGAAGTAACGAGACAGGAAGTTGAGAACGACAGCAAGCACACAACACGCCTCGAAACGACATTGACACGTGACCTGGAAAGAAGTTGAATGTCATGTCGGAAATAATAAAAAAAGATGGCAATAAAACATGTATACGGAAGTGGATGCGTTTCCCAACCAACGCATAAAATAAAACGAGAATGAAAAAAGGGGAAACAGCATCGCTATAGCTTTAGATATAACTTCAATAGATGTGAATACATGCAACCGCATACAAACAGAACCGCATACAATCTATCTATGTTATTACTAAACGTAGAAAAGAACAGAAGTGGTATGTAACAATAGATGGCACCGCAAATACTTGTGTTAACATGGTGTATTCCAAAGAAGTTGAAACTGTGACAAATGAAAAAGTCGAGCAAATACCGATTTACGCCCATTCAGAACTGTAGCCAACACGAAGTTGTAAGTGGAAATGGCTGAAACGTGAAGGCGTGACGAAAGCTATTGGAATGCTTCCCAGAGACAGCGAGGCCCCGGAAGACGACAGCAGCTAACGAGCCGCGAGGAAGAGCGGCGTATAGCAAGGGCGGGTACGCCCCCTGCCTCTCATAGGGGAAGGTGGCGGGGGCGGGGGAAGCCTCGTTGATCCGCGGAGACGCCGCGGGTTGGAGGGTGGCTCCACGAGAAGGCGCGGGCGGTGAGATGCCAGGAATGCATTGCGCTGCGGGGCGAGGAGAGAGGGCGTGGCGGGCCACGCGCGGGGTGGGGGTGGCACAGGTTCTGCGAAGGTAGCGCGAAGTAACCGCCCGCACCGCCCGCACCGCCCGCACCGCCCGCACCGCCCGCACCGCCCGCACCGCCCGCACCGCCCGCACCGCCCGCACCGCCCGCACCGCCCGCACCGCCCGCACCGCCCGCACCGCCCGCACCGCCCGCACCGCCCGCACCGCCCGCACCGCCCACACCGCCCGCACCGCCCGCACCACCCGCACCGCCCGCGCCCGCACCGCCGCACCGCCGCACCGCCCGCACCGCCCGCACCGCCCGCTGCCGCCCGCACCGCCCGCACCGCCCGCACCATACGCACCGCCGCACCGCTGCGCTGCGCCGCGCCCGCGCCGCACCGCCCGCACCGCCACACCGCCCGCACCGCCCGCACCGCCCGCACCGCTTCCGCACACGCCCGCACCGCCACCGCCCGCACCGCCCGCACCGCCCCGCACCGCCCGCACCGCCGCACCGCCCGCACCGCCCGCACCGCCCGCACCGCCCGCCGCCCGCACCGCCGCACCGCCGCACCGCCCGCACCGCCCACGCACCGCCCGCACCGCCCGCACCGCCCACCGCCCACCACGCCCGCACCGCCCGCACCGCCCGCACCGCCGCACCGCGCCCGCGCCGCCCACCGCCCGCCTGCCCGCACCGCGCACCGCCCGCACCGCCCGCGCCGCCCGCGCCGCCCCGCCGCGCTCCCGCTCGCGCGCAACCCACGCCGCCCGCACCGCCCGCCGCCCGCGCCGCTGCGCGCGCCGCCCGCACCGCCCGCACCGCGCACCGCCCGCGCCGCCGCACCGCCACGCACGCGCCGCCCGCACCGCCCGCACCGCCCGCACCGCCCCGCGCCGCCCGCGCACCGCCCGCACCGCCGCACCGCCCGCACCGCGCCCGCGCCGCCCGCGCCGCCCGCGCCGCCCGCGCCGCCCGCACCGCCCGCACCGCCCGCGCCGCCGCCGCCGCGCCGCCGCCCGCACCGCCCGCACCGCCCGCACCGCCCGCACCGCCCGCACCGCCCGCACCGCCCGCACCGCCCGCACCGCCCGCACCGCCCGCACCGCCCGCACCGCCCGCACCGCCCGCACCGCCCGCACCGCCCGCACCGCCCGCACCGCCCGCACCGCCCGCACCGCCCGCACGCGCATCACCTTCGCCGCCAGCCAGCAGGAGAGGACGGGGAGGACTATCGATCGAGCGCCGGCTTCCCCTTCGCCTCCGCCGCCGCCCGCGCCTCTCCGCCAAACCCTCCCGCCGCGCTGGCTACGCGGACACTCTCCCTCAGCATTAGGCCCCGCGCTACTCGGCATTCTCGGAATCCACGGAGCCCTCGTCACCCACATTCTCTGTCTGCATCGGCCACTCGTCCGGCCTTCGCCTGGCGCACGTGTCAACTGCACCCTGTCTGCACCAGCCGCTCGGGCCACCCTACCTCCAGCGCCCTCGTCACCCACATCGTGTCCACAGAGGGTCTTCTCAGACACATCTCAGCCTGAACCCGAGGTCGTTTGCTTTTTCTTCGTTACCCAACACTCTCGTTACGTACATCACTCTCATTACAAATTGCGTCTTTGTCTCCTAAATCTCCGTGTCCTCTCTAAATCTCCTTTTGTGGCTGTGAGCCATATATATCACGCGTTCTTTCATCACGTGGTCTTACATTTTATTTCTCCCGCGGACCGTTCCATGGGCTTCCGCACCATCAGCCAGATCACCACATTTTAACTTCTATCACTGACTCACTCTTAATATTTTATGTGTTTCCCCTCTCACTGGCCACCCTCATTGATGTCGACGATTTAGTCACTTTGTCGCGCTCATCATCTTTAGCGCCCTCCTAACTTCCTACTTTTCTCGTTACCTTTCTGATCTCCTTTTACTTCCTCGAGGTTCTTTTCATTCTCATTGCGCTTATCGTCATAACTGACTTTTTCGTGACGACCACCAGACTTTCTCATCACCATCAACAATCTCGCAACATTCGTCATCAGCCAGTATGTCCCAACCAGTAAGCCGTCATCAGCCGTCATCAGTCGTCCGTCATCAGCCAGTAAGCCACCTTGTCCCAACTTTCTGTAACCAACTCGCCTCCTTTGGCGTTGCAAGTTTTCCCCTGTGTTCGCTAACTCCTGCTCTGCCTCTGCACATTTCCATTTTCCTTGCTACCCCCACCGCTGTCGTACCGTTGCCACCCCCGCCGCCGCACACAGCGCCGTCTCTGGCCCCGCGCCCGCTCTCGCCGAGCGCGTCACCGACCAGACGTTCTCCAGATCGCGCCCTCATAGCGCCCTCCCGCCGCCCCCGCCACCCCGCCGCCCCCCCCCCCCCCCCCCCCCCCCCCCCCCCCCCCCCCCCGCCCCCGCCGCCCCCCGCCGCACCCGCCGCCCCCGCCGGCCCCGCCGCCCCCGCCGCCCCCGCCGCCCCCGCCGCCCCCGCCGCCCCCGCCGCCCCCGCCGCCCCCGCCGCCCCCGCCGCCCCCGCCGCCCCACCGCCCCCGCCGCCCCCGCCGCCCCCGCCGCCCCCGCCGCCCCCGCCGCCCCCGCCGCCCCCGCCGCCCCCGCCGCCCTCGCCGCCCTCGCCGCCCCCGCCGCCCCCGCCGCCCCCGCCGCCCCCGCCGCCCCCGCCGCCCCCGCCGCCCCCGCCGCCCCCGCCGCCCCCGCCGCCCCCGCCGCCCCCGCCAACGCCACTGACCCTGCCTCTGTCCCCTCCGCCACACTCTGTGCACAACCATCAGCCCTTAGCACTCAGGCCTTATTCTGGTCATTCCCCTTCATACTGCACCTACATGGCCACCGTTACCTCTCTCCCCTCCCCCTCCCCGCCGCCGCCATTGCCACCGCCACCGACGCGCTCTCCGGTGGCGCCCCATACATTATTCAGAACAACGTCAGCTTTTTTGTGGCGGACGCGGTGGTGGAGAAGGTTTGCGAGGAGAGTACAAGAGGTTACAGACAACGTTACAAAGTTGCGCCCTTCCTCCCGTAGCTGCTCTCCCTGATTGCCGCTTGAAATGGCCGTGTGGCGCTCGTTATCCAACAACCATGTAATCTCGCGTTATAAATTGTTCAGATAAACGTATGCCCGAAATGATGGACGTATTTGTAGGATGCATAAAATAAATTATTCTTATATCACTGTAATTGGTCCTCCTGGTATGAACCACGCAAATATTTCTGTACTGACACATAATTTTTTCTTGGCATGCGAACATTAGTACGTTCACGGAATATTCTCAAGTGCAGATTGTATCACTGGTAAGAATATATTTATGCAACACACCATTGTGAATTTTATGATACACAGTATTAATTCATTGGTGACCAAAGTATTGTACTCAATATGAACGTTGCATTATGTTTGTAACTTTACAACATATTTATGGAGTATTTTGACCATTTATTATTATTATTATTATTATTATTATTATTATTATTACTATTATTAATATTATTATTATTTCAAGCTTATGTGTTTTGTAACTTTATTGACTTAAGTAACACTGCCTAACATGCCATTTAAATCTTCCGTTACTGTCTTTATGTATGTGTTTTGAAGACGCGCGGTTTTGATAGTTCTAAGTTGTAAATTTTCGTTTTTTCGGAATTGCCATTCACATATGCAAGTGTATTTCACGAAGTCATACTTCAGAATGGGTCTTTATCATTTAATCAATTATTGTATAGTAATAGGTCTTGCAATTGCAAAAACTCTACCCACAAAAAAACTTTTTCTGTAGCCATGGAAAAATGTTTGGATCTCACACTATGAAAAAAGAAGAAATTGCCTTATGCATTTGACATCGTATGTACCCTCTCCCTCAGAAAAAATGTCGTTCAAAATTCTATCTTCCACACCGCGCCGACAAACTTGGAAACCCCTCGGCCTGGGGGAGGGCAGGAGGAGGAACGCGTTGACCAATCGCTAGCAGGTAGAACCACAGTTGTCTGTGATTGGTGCAACATCCCAACGGGCAGAAAGAACGCTGTCTCAGGGGGAGGGGGCTAGTTCGTTTACGTACGAGACGGAAATATCGTCATATTTCCCTGCCGAAGGAGATAGTTTGCCTGCGCGTACGCCACGACGAAAAAAATATTTCTAAGCGGGGTTTTCCGTCCAGAATGATTGTCTATAGACCAGTAAATATTTATCATTTTAGCAACAATTATTCTAACTTTTAGTAATCGATTTGTAACTCCTGACAAACTGCTATTTTGAGATATTCATTTCAGGCACAATTTGCGGAGCCTTCCCGGCCGTTCTAACGCATATTTCCGAATTTGTTTATAAAATTATAAATTGTTGCAAAATTGTTAATTCGCTGTTTTTGGTTCTGGGACATCGGGAGTCTCTCCCCACTTTAGATTTGCAAAATTTGGAAATTGTTTATAAATTTGCAATTGTTGCAAATTTTTTTTATTGTCTAATCTGAATGGCGTTTAAATGTGATGCAAAATTCCGGAATCCGTTCGGTGCTATTATATCTCGTTCTCGAGATATATGTAATTGTTTATAAGAAATTAACATCTTAGTAGACCCCATTTGTTTGCGCTTAATTCGTTCGCGCTAGCAGAATAGCGTGGGATGGGCATACTGAAAAAACAGTTCTCCAATGCCGCGCTTTTGCCTGCTACATACGCTTAAAATGCACTTGCTTGTAAACAAATTCTGTGGCCAATTTAATTATGCTAAATTCGTATTTTTACGGCGAGTATGAGCATAACTTTTATTTGGCTTTTATATTCTCTTTTAAGTCCTACAATTTGCAAGTCGATATATTTATCAAATAGGAAAGAAATTGATCATAAAAAAAATATTTTTCAAGGTGCATTACGCCCAAACAATTGTTTCTGTTTTTCTATCAAAGGGATGTTGAGCAACCGAATAACTCTATTATTAATTTTTTTAAGTCCCCTGTTAACACCGAGAGTCAGAAACTATTTGTTCCTCTTGTTTAACAATTACCATTAAAAATAGGGAAACATATTGCTTAGCTGTTTGCTATAAACTGCACTGGATTGGATGAAGGTAGTGTTAAGGTTTTCAAATACAGAAATATTCAATTTTGTGTTTTGAAAGATCACATGAGTAGAATCACACATGACAATATTTACTCAAGTATAGAAATTTCTAAATAAACGTATATAAACTTTAAGTTAATATTTTCAATTCAATTTATCATTCCTTTCTAAAACTGTTAATTTGATGATTTCATTGTATAATATTCAAATCAGAGCTTTATGTGCTAAATCTACGCATTGTTAATACATATTTTTAAACAACGTTAATATATTTAATATACATTGAAAATGTTTTTAGATTGGCGAACGTCTCAATGAAATTTCACGAATTCCTAAATGCTTGAAAATAAATACTTGTAAAATTAAATAATTGTAGCGTGTAAAAATATAACAAACTCACGTATTTGGTAAAACGAGTTGATATTACTAAAAGAAAGCAAAACAGATGTTATAACAATGCAAAGAGATTTAGCGTTTGTTTACAGTTTAGTAAATATCAATGCACTAGCATTTCCCAGTGAAAATACATAGAACGAACTTGGTGGTCAAGTGATATGACCTTCCCAACACAGACTACATTTCAGCATCGTCAGAGTTCGAAGGTGGTTTGTTGGCCGCCATTCTACGAATCTATCAAAACCTTGAATTTTGCACGACCATCTGTACAGGGAGAACGTAGCGGTTTATTAAACGGAAACGGGCCATTTGAGGTATCTAATGTGCACTCTTTGAAAACGTTTAACCATTATAAACTATCCCTAAGAAAAATATCAAATAAACAATGTTAAAGGTCACCAGCTTAACATTGCTTTTACTATTTGAATGTTTTCAACATCCCCAAAACCAACAGAAAACCCATGTTTTTACAGGTTATTATAAAACCAATTCAATAAATATAAGCATTTATTCACGTTATTATTTTTAAAAAACTCAAATATCTACGATGTTATTTGATTCATGTCTTCATCGAAGATCTGAGATTAAAAACTGATAAGCAGAGAAAATTAAAGTAATTTTGAGTGATTGATGAAGTTGAATGATCAAACGAAAAACAATGTTTCTTGCTTCATATAATGCTATCGTGTTTAACAGACATGTAATTACATGTGATACCTATATTTAAACATCCAAACTAATGAAAATTTTCAAAATTAAAATCATCAATAAAACGTTGATTCATCAGCAAGGATTATATTATTAAATACTTTTTGAGATTCATGTGCTCCTGTGTGAATAACGTAGTAAACGTGATTCGTATGATCCAGTTTCTCAGAATAATACAAAACCTGCTAGACACATACACTAAACATAATAGTTGTCAAATAGTTATTTACGACATGAGTAACATAAGATATCTTATTACAATACGAAATTGGAGAATTATCAAACAAGACTCTTTAGCCGAAATTGTTAACCAATTGAATATTGTAATATAATGTTACCATTCGAATATCATAGAAAGTAAGACGAGAGTTGTCAAAATTCATGTGAACTATAATTTTTCTTTAAATTTTACTCCTTATCCTGCGAAAGATGCGTGACAGTACTTGTGTTAACAGTTCTACTGCCATGGGTTTAATTAATTAGTTTTCAGTACGCAAATTATTGTTTTTGGTTTTAAAGAAGCATGGATATACAGAGTATTGGGGAAGGAAACGTCGAAAGTTTGAAAAAAGCTGTTTAAACAATTTTGATCATACTTTGTCTAATAAACTACATAGATATTTTGAATGGCTGAGCTGCAATAAACACGTAAATTTTGGTTTGAAAATATGATTTCTACGCAAAACTTTGCATTCTAGAATCATGTAAACAGACCAGAAACATGTAACATGTTTATTATTAACAATATAAATTAATATATAAGTTCAGAAAAAATTAACAGAGGAATAAAAAAGCAGTCGAACTGTGAAAATTGGGTGCTTTTTTATTTCTAGGTTAATTTTTATTTCTGATCAAATGTATTCATTTATTTTGTTAATCATAAACAATTTAGATATTAATGAAGTGTTTATATGCTTCTACAACGCAAATGGTTGCCTAGAAAACATATATCCAAACCAACTTTTGAATGTTTATTGAGGCTTAGCCATTTGGAATATCCGTGTAGTTTATTAGACAAAATAAGCTTAAAATTGTCTTAACAGCTATTTTTCGAAGATTCGACATTTCTTCCCCGAATATCCTGTATATAAAAGGCTTGATTTCTGTTGGTACGCGACGGAACGGCGTTCCGGTTCTTTGGAAATAATTATGAAATTATATTATATATAAATAGCTATTGCTATTATATTAATAATTAATTTGAGGCGCGTTTCGGGGCCTAAGATTTTAAAAATAAAGGATATATGTATCATAATAACTCTTATGACGACACTGTTCTCAGTTACGTCAAGTTTTAATTTAGAGAATCAAAGTGAATGGTCTAAGTTTACTCACCTAAATAAAGTTTATCTTACTATACATACTATTTAGAAAGTGTTTTATGTTCAAAACAAGTGTTGCCTCAACAGCATATATTTTCACGTATTATTCGTAATTGCTATGCAATATTCAATACGGACTATGTGAACCTGCAAAAAAGAAACAAAAAAAAGACCTACTGCAGCAGAAAATATTTTCTACTCGTCGGGATTCGAACTCGGGTCTTTAAAGTTAACTCACTTGACACGGTTCCCCCTCACCACCAGGTACACGACAAGACTACCTCCTTTCCGATGCGAAAAGAAAGTGAAGCATTTGCAGTTTTCAAAAAAAAACAGGGTGTTCAATTTATCTTAATACAAGATCTATTTTTAAAAAGAGATTTCATTAAACAAAAATCTCTAGCGTTCATATTGTTTTTCGACAATGTTATAAAGATCAGTCGGGGCTAATATTATACAGTAGAAAATTGGGGTTAATGTATTACACTTTAAGAGTTGTTATTTATTTATGTCCAAAATTAACAAGAAAATGACAAATAATAGGAAATATATTCTATTATAATTACCATATAGCAAACACTCAGAATGTAACAATATTTGGGAGGGAAAAAATAAAAACTAAAATGCCTAATTTTTCCAGTCAAAAACTTTACCACCGTGATATAAATCTTTTGATGTTACTTCATTATTTTTTATGACACGATATTTTTGAAAATAGGTTATCATTAAGAAAGAATTAATATTCTTTTCTGCGTTAAAATAATGCAATAATATTTATCGTGCCATGATATATACAGCCTCAAATTTGTGGGGCTAATATGATACAACTTAAGAGGCTAATGTAATACGGGTGTCGGGGCTATTTTGATACACTAAAAATTAACACGCAGACAACTGGAAGGGATTTTTTTATGTTTAATATTACATCAAAGGCGTTAAAATTCCGATTTGATGTTGATAAACTATCCAAGTGTTTATCTGAGAAAGAAAGACCAGGCGACAATTCATACAGATTTCCTCGTTCTCCTCCCTACCCAGTACATGGTGATTCACTTATGATTATCAATTGGCGGAAGCTTCAGCTGTTTCAGTGCAGTTACTGATTTTTCACTGGAATCACAAGGAACCAGGCCTACAATAGGAGCTAACACCATCCCTTCAACTCCAGATATCAACTGTTCTTATCCAGTACTTTTGAGATAATACTGTTGGAAAAAAATTTAAAAAACAGTAGCCCTCCAAAGATAAAGGAAGCGGTTAGACCCAATAGCAGCAATCATTACTAGTGAAGAGTGGATCATTACTAGGAAAGAGTGGAGTGTTTAATTTACATTAATTTAATATCTCTTTTTAAAAAGAGATTTCATGAAACAAAAATCTCTAGCGTTAATATTTGTTTTCGACAATGTTAATAGGTATTTGTTCGCAATTTTCGAAAATTCAGATCGTTCGCCCAAAATTGAACGTACGCCACTTTTAAACATCTTGTGCTTCGAGGAATAGATTTACAGAAAAATTGGAGCTCTTTTTGAGGAAATTATGTAAATATGATGGGGTTTGGTGTAAAGTACCTTCAAAATTAAAAGATTCGTTTCAAATTCGAAGATTCGTAATATTAGCCAGATCGTTCAAGGAATATCCATTTTGGTGAAAATCGTGTTTACTTTAGGCTCCAGAATTACTCACACGAAGACGGATTCACAAAGAGGTTTTTTGGAAAATCACTTTTTCGGGTTCAAAAAACAAGCGTTTTGACAGCCTGGTGTATAGAAAATAAAAGAACAATACCAACAATCCACTTTTTTCGAACTAGCTACTTTCAAAACGTGTTTTCTGTGAAAATTTCGACACTTCCTCCTACAGCATTACGTAACTCTCTTTACACGTGGAGGTAAAAATATTCCAGCGTTACTGGGATTTGAACTCGGATCCCTGTAGTCCGTAGGTTGGCTCGACCGCACTGTGCTATCACAGATATTTCTCAACACGCTCTCCAAGCACACTTATTACGAAAAGACTAGTTACGTGATATTCATTGCACTTAGATTTTTTTATTAAGGAATGTTCTACATGTTTAAAAGGTACCAAATTCGCAATAAGAATTCAAATGATTACAACCCACGCAACTACATAGCTCATTTTACTTAGAAATATTTTCAACCAGAAGCCGTGGTCTTTAGAACCCTCTGTGGAAGTCGTTGCCGGTCTTATCTTTCGGCGACTATAGCCAAGGTTCTCCCTGTACAGATGGTCGTGCAAAATTCAAGGGTTTGATAGATTCGTAGAATGGCGGCCAACAAACCACCTTCGAACTCTGACGATACTGAAATGTAGTCTGTGTTGGGAAGGTCATATCACTTGACCACCAAGTTCGTTCTATGTATTTCACTGGGAAATGCTAGTGCATTGATATTTACTAAACTGTAAACAAACGCTAAATCTCTTTGAATTGTTATAACATCTGTTTTGCTTTCTTTTAGTAATCGTTTTACTCGTTTTACCAAATATGTGAGTTTGTTATATTTTTACACGCTACAATTATTTAATTTTACAAGTATTTATTTTCAAGCATTTAGGAATTCATGAAATTTCATTGAAACGTTCGCCAATCTAAAACCTTTTAAATGTATATTAAATATATTAATGTTGTTTAAAAATATGTATTAACAATGCGTAGATTTAGCACATAAAGCTCTGATTTGAATATTATACAATGAAATCATCAAATTAACAGTTTTAGAAAGGAATGATAAATTGAATTGAAAATATTAACTTAAAGTTTATATACGTTTATTTAGAAATTTCTATACTTGTGTAAATATTGTGATGTGTGATTCTACTCATGTGATCTTTCAAAACACAAAATTGAATATTTCTGTATTTGAAAACCTTAACACTACCTTCATCCAATCCAGTGCAGTTTATAGCAAACAGCTAAGCAATATGTTTCCCTATTTTTTAATGGTAATGGTTAAACAAGAGGAACAAATAGTTTCTGACTCTCGGTGTTAACAGGGGACTTAAAAAATTAATAATACAGTTATTCGGTTGCTCAACACCCCTTTGATAGAAAAACAGAAACAATTGTTTGGGCGTAATGCACCTTGAAAAATATTTTTTTATAATCAATTTCTTTCCTATTTGATAAATATATCGACTTGCAAATTGTAGGACTTAAAAGAGAATATAAAAACCAAATAAAAGTTATGCTCATACTCGCCGTAAAAATACGAATTTAGCATAATTAAATTGGCCACAGAATTTGTTTACAAGCAAGTGCATTTTAAGCGTATGTGGCAGGCAAAAGCGCGGCATTGGAGAACTGTTTTTTCAGTATGCCCATCCCACGCTATTCTGCTAGCGCGAATGAATTAAGCGCAAACAAATGAGGTCTACTAAGATGTTAATTTCTTATAAACAATTACATATATCTCGAGAACGAGATATAATAGCACCGAACGGATTCCGGAATTTTGCATCACATTTAAACGCCATTCAGATTAGACAATAAAAAAATTTGCAACAATTGCAAATTTATAAAAATTTTCAAATTTTGCAAATCTAAAGTGGGGAGAGTCTCCCGATGTCCCAGAACCAAAAACAGCGAATTAACAATTTTGCAACAATTTATAATTTTATAAACAAATTCGAAATATGCGTTAGAACGGCCGGGAAGGCGCCGCAAATTGTGCCTGAAATGAATATCTCAAAATAGCAGTTTGTCAGGAGTTACAAATCGATTACTAAAAGTTAGAATAATTGTTGCTAAAATGATAAATATTTACTGGTCTATAGACAATCATTCTGGACGGAAAACCCCGCTTAGAAATATTTTTTCGTCGTGGCGTACGCGCAGGCAAACTACCTCCTTCGGCAGGGAAATATGACGATATTTCCGTCTCGTACGTAAACGAACTAGCCCCCTCCCCCTGAGACAGCGTTCTTTCTGCCCCTTGGGATGTTGCACCAATCACAGACAACTGTGGTTCTACCTGCTAGCGATTGGTCAACGCGTCCCTCCCCCTGCCCTCCCCCAGGCCGAGGGGTGTCCAAGTTTGTCGGCGCGGTGTGGAAGATAGAATTTTGAACGACATTTTTTCTGAGGGAGAGGGTACATAAAGCAATGCATTTCGTGACAATGCTCCTTTGCAATTGGATTTCTTAATTCACAAACTTTTATTTTTCTCATAAGTGCCGTAAAAGTTCTAGTCACTGAAATAGAGACTGAAGAACCGTCGTATTCGTGCTCATAGATAATTTAAATATTTGAATTTATTATAAAAATAACAAAATAATAGCTCTTGAAATGATTTGCTCTAATTAATTTCTAATAAATTAATAATTCCACTATTATAATGTCCACTTTTGGAGAAATGAAGAATGGTAAATTCGCCACATTGTACACACAATTATTCCTCAAGCTCAGCAAACTCAAATACACATCTCCTTTTCCTACCCTTTGTTGCATCTTTCTACTTTCTTGCAATTATTTACGTAGTAACGGGAAAGTATTGTAATGCTGCAGCGGAAAGAGGCACAGTTAAATTAGTATTGTGGAGCCGTGATATCGAATAAATGGATAAATCTTGTTCCTATATTTAGTAAATTATTTCCAGTAACATGTGTAGTCGGAACACTTTAAGAACCACGTTTTGTGGGTCCTCAATCCCGAGAAATTTGTTGACGGCAAAATGTCCTGCCGTCCATCCTGCCTACCGTCTATCTGTCTTTTTAGCGCCTAAATAATTCAGACGATTTTCTCCCAAATTGATATTTCTCCATGGGTCTAGTCGAGCTCAAGACCTGCGAGTTTGGATAAGATATTTTGATTTTTGGAGGAATTATACATAAAGCAGTATCGTTTTCAAAATTTTCTCAAAAATTCTTCCAAATAATTTGATTAAACGTTCTTTGTCAATAGAACAAAAGACGCTAAATAACTGTGCTGGTCTGATTTACGTAATTTTGGAGTAATCCTCCGTTAAGTTTTTTTTTATGAAGTCTCGTCACGTCGAAGTCAGTCAGTGATTTCTATTCCTTCGAACACGGGTTCGGCGCCGTTAGTAACCGGGATTCCCAGACGGTTACCCACCCAAGAACCCATGGTGTCTCCTGTATCTTATCTTCTGTAACTTCACGGAGCATAGTTAAATAATTCGGCTTGCTACATCGGCTTTGAAGCAAAAGAAACTACAAAAAACTTCTATTGAAATTGGATTTGAAAATTCAAAATAATAACGCACGTTGTTAGAGGGATTTTCATTATTTTAAAAAGTATTCAAGATAAAAATAAGAATAAACTAGCGCTTTTATTACCGAGAAAATAATATTTTCGTTTTTATTCTCTGCTTAGTCTCTAATTCTTTAAAAATTTTACGTGGCATTTCAATTCGTGTAGGCCCCATGTCAATTTGAGTTGTTAATACGATAATGTGTTCTAAAATAACGTACAAATAATCTTGTGAGTTTTTGTTGATACTGGCACTTGATGAAAATTATTTCTATGTTGTTTTATAAATGTAGGTGTATACCATATCTATTACAGGAAAATAAGTTTTCTTTACTTTTTCATTTAAGAAATATGCACGTTCAGGAAGTGTAACATGCATTGAAAGGAAGATTACTGCATTTTTGTCTAACTAGGAAATGGTAAACTTTTATGAATTTTGCAGATCAAAAGAGAACATCCAGAGAAATTTTTGTGAAAATTATTTTCTGCGTATTTTATCGCGTTCAATAAAGTACGTTTTTCTCATGCTCGTATAAGCCTTAATTTTTCAAAAGCAAATATTGTATCCAGGATGTGTAAGAAAAATATTCTGATTAATCGTATTACGTATATTAAAAAGAACGATAAATAATAAAACACTTAACTATCAATGCACTCCACAAGTTATTGTCATATATTGGCTAATGAAATAGTTCTATTTGTTAATTATTCATTTAGTTCACGTAATTTCTCATTAATTCTCGTCTATTTAATTTGTTCGACATTTACAACATACAAGACTGTGGTGTTATTTCATTCCTGAATCGATGTTTCGTAAACAATATCCAAGTCATGACAACCGAATATTTCCGTACCGTGATCTTCCACGTAGTGAAGTAGTTACTCGTGAAAAAATCCTATTCATACAACTTATACCACTCGTGCTTCTCATCATCCAAGCGTGTCATCGTTTAATTAACGCTAGCATGCCCGCCCTCGCATTCTGAACCACAGGCAATGGAGCTGCTGCGAGTGGAGTTGTTACGGATTGAACTCCATGTCGTCAGCGAAAATCCGGGCCAGAAATTGATACGATGCCTTAACTACCTGGGCTAATCCTCTACGGCGGCGGGCGCCGGGGTGTCGGGATGTCGGGGCGTCGGGAATACCGAGCGAGCGAGGGAGGGAGGGCGGGGTTTGCTGCATTTGCGCAACCAGCGAAGCAGCCACCACCGCAAGCGGCTCGTTGCCGTCGGCAGGCTGTCTTGTACCGCTTCACTACTTAGTACACGCAGCCGCTGCTGTTGCTGCACCCGTTGCGTTCAGGCGCGCACGCCCCCAAGCCGGCGTCGCCGCTGCCGCTCCATGGAACGCGCGCGGGTACATTCTGGGGGCGGTCCCGCTTGCGAGCGGGGGCAGCGCGGGCGGAGGGGGGGGGCAAGTGCGGTGAAGCGCGGAGAAAGGCGCCTGGGAGGGGACTGGAGCAATGGGCTGTCCTCTAGTGTGTTAGGAGCAGAGAGGGTTCTCAGTAGGATTGAGTTGCCAGGATTAAAGGGACGAGCTTGGGCCGCGTGAAGGACTTTCCATGGAATGAACTACTAATTGATACGTTCTCGCCCTTGTTCCTCACTGTATTAAACTCAGTTCCATTGATTCTCAGGTTCGTAATTTCCAACGCGGTTTCTACTCGCACAGTATGCGCGTGTATGCGATGACTGTGATACTCATTTCTGAGAGATGGTAAAGAAATGGCATCAGTGGTGTTGCGGTTTGCATTTAGAAGTAAAAGAGAATAGGACTGCTATTCCCAAGTTCGTGGATACAAATACGACGAAAGCCGTCGATTTTTTAGGGGATAAAAATCGTACCTTACCCTACCTACCGTACGCCTACCTACCGTACGCCTACCTTCGGAAAGAAAATAAAGCCAGTTGTCCTATAGATTTAATGCATCTAAAACATCCAGAAGCCTAAAAGAAGAATCTCAGCTAAATTATAATTGCCTGTTTCGTCGCCCGTGGGATACGTTCTTTCACTGCTAGATGGCAAACGAAGCGTAGCAAAATTTGCATGGTCAGGCAAAAAGCAGGCCTGATGGCCTGATCTCGCCACGTAAATGAGGTTGAATGGAATTGAATTGAATTAAGGAGGCTTACGTGGTAATGTGCTTCCCTCTTCTGGGCTCGTTTTGCCTTTACCGTCAACTGTATGAAGGATGGTAGGTAGATCAAGAGGGTGATTGATGATGATGGACTATAAATGGATAATATTCAGGCCAGGGACATGGTGGAATGTGGCCACAACCACATGGTGAAAAAACCCACGGGACTCGAAACCGCGGTCTTCGGCTACTGCTTAAACCGCCATCGCGGCCGGTACATTTTATTATTCACTTTCCGAATTACAATATACATTTATCTAATCATAAACTTACGTAATTGGTTGACCAGAATGCCACTTACCTAATCTAATAATACGAGTAATTTATATTACGGGAATGTTAGCATAGTCATTTTATTTGTCGCGCTTTTGAAGGAACACCTCTGCAGGTAGTAAAATCTAAATTAATTGGAAAGCCATTACGCTTCTGTGTGTGCGCGTGCGCCGAGAGAGAGGCTGAACGCAGGCGGAACAGAAGGGAAAGGCAGGGGCGGCAGCCACGGAGAACGCAGGTCGGCAGCTGACCCGTGCAATGAACTGTCCTCGAGTGAGGTAGGTGCGGAGAACGTTTTCATTACAATGGAGTTGTTGGCTAGTCGACATTGTTTGAAGTACCCCCAGGTAAACTGGCTGATTAATATGTCTTTGCACTTACACTACATTGAATTGCTCTCAAAGGAGTCTACGTTAGTGACTAATTACTGTCAAAATTATTACAGATTTATTGAACTAGTGTAATTAAGCTCTGCCCTCCTGTAGAGTTGATTAACAAGAAACGCCCATAAGCTGCACGAGTATGGTAAACGTTCGAGCACTGGAGAGGAACTTACGGAACTGACCCATTAAACAAAAAGACATGTTTTCTTCTAATACAAACTTGCTAAATGATTGATATAAATCAACAGTGCTGTGTATTATAGAAATGTTTCAGAATACATATTACAAAATTGCAGGATGATTGAAGACTACCACTTTTTGTGAATGAACATGTGGTGGGATAACTTATGTAACGAAGGTACACACGCAAAGTGTGCCCCTGATTTGTAGATAACTCTCTTCCACTGGTCTATGGTAAACACTTAAAATCTCCTTGACTGTGTTAGAATGTGTACCTATCAAAAATCTGTTCACGATGACGTGTCTTCCTATCAGAAGGAAATATCCCATGTATAACTTCATTAAATGATATTTCCCAGCACATATTATGCAATGTCCAAAAGTAATGATCTTCACCTCGTACATCTTCTAGAAGTTTGTAATTCTTTCTGAGAAACATGTGCATCCAATAACGTATTATATAAACTTCTAAAATATGTTTATTTAATAGAAACATTCTCATTACAAACATCCCTAAATGTGTTAGTTTAGCTGTGACGTTTCTCTCCGCAAACAATACATATTCCTAAGGATGTTCGTGGAGAAGTCAGCATACGTCTTTGTCGCAATAACTTACTCCAGCGTTCAACTCTTAATTTGTTTTCCTGAACGTAAATATTACCAGAGCTGATTGTATTGTATGTTCCAAGACTTTCAGGAACGTTAGTGCGTATGTCTTACTTCATAAGGAAAACAGGTATTGTAAAAAATGAAGGATAATAAATCTGACACAGCTGATATAGCTGGAAAGCCATTACGCTGCTGTTTGCGCGCGTGTGTATGTGGGGGCGTGGCGGTCGGGGGAGGGTGGGGGAAAGGGAGGGAGGGTGGAGGAGGACGGGGACTGGGGGAGGAAGAGGCAGTGCAGCGAAGCGGAGAGAAAGGACGGCTGTTAGAAACTGGAGCAACGAGCTGTTCTCCAGTGCCCGAGATGCGGAGATCGCTCCCGGAAAGATGGAAGAGGATTAAAGAGGTGCGTTTCAGATCATCGAAATCTTTTCCGAGTTCATATTAGCTCTTACTCTTTCCTTTCTTTCCTACCCTAAAATGTATCTAGATGCGTTGATTAATAATATTCTTGTTATACATATGACTGACATTTTACTCCCATACCTACATACGGCCTTGTGAAAGCCAGCAGATGTCATAGCTGTTGCTGATGTGATGCCATTTTAATGCCTTGATATAATACATCTTATAGTAATGACAATGATATCTATAATATTGGGATTTTTGTCCATATTTGCACTTTATATTTATTTAGTTTTTCATTGTTCAGCTGGTGACTTTGCAATATCGCCAACCCACTGGAAGAGATACCCGGGCTCAATTGCATAATTTTACTCATATTTTTAGAAGATATTTAAAAAATTCAACTGAAAAATTATAAGCACTAATAATTTCTGTTGCATACATGCAATACATGGATCGAGATCCTGATGAACTTCATTTCTCCGTCGTGGCTCTAACGGCTACTTAATTCTTTAATTCAATTGGAAATCTTTGAAACCTGTTACATAATTTTAATACGCTATTGTTACTTATTTTACATTACACTCATATAAATAATGAAAACAATGGCAAATATAAATGTTATTTACAAATTTGGAGAGTAATCTTTTGATTACTACTAATTGATAGATTTTTCTACATTTAATGTTTAGATTTTTGTCAAACCCAACAATGTATTACATCATTGTATCGTTGTTGACTGCTATAAAATAAAAAATAAATAAATAGTACAAAATTTCGAATAATACTACAAGATATTTTTTAGTAAATTTTGAAAGATACTCATCACTCAGAGAATACAATTGTGTACACGGCCTCCCTGGTTACGAAACAAATGCTTGTGAATTTGTTTTTGGTATTCGATTTTATTTGGAAAGTTTTCAGATAATGTTGCCAGACAAGAAAAACCGCGGTTATGGAAAGAAATATGGGAATGCGCAATTTTAATAGGTGATTTATCACATGAGAAAGATTCGAATTAATTAAGAGATGAATAGTTGCAGTTCTATGAACTGCTCAATTACATATACAATATCTAGAGGCCATTGAACAACCCTGTAGTGTTCTATTTGTACCATTAACCAAACTTCTTATTGCATGACAAAATTTGTATATTCAACTATTTAATAGTTGATTTATTGACACCAGGCATGTCAGCAATACTGGCTTCTACAATATAACCAATGCAATGTTGCACATAACTCTTCTTTTGGGAAAAGAGCATCACCCTTTCTTGTTGCATGTTGAATTTCGACTATTACCAGGAATAATATTCCCGCATTATGCAATATTTCCGTATATCTTTGATAACATTCAGATTCAGACTATAATTCAAAATTGATCCGCTGTCGGTACGATTTTGTCTTCTAGGTTGTCTAGGAAGGTTTTCCACATCTAAGAATCAAAAAGTAAATCCTCTATCTTCTTCCACAGCTGTCATTTATGAGATCGCATCACCACAGACGCACCTCACTAATATTTCATGATAGGGTGAATTTACACTTGTAAGAAATATACTAGTAAACATCCATAACTAAAATTATTAATCCTGGTTATGCAACAGAAGCATATGAAATTTACAAATATTCTGATTAACTTTCCAAACATCTGTAATATTAATATGTTATATTATGCAACTGATATATTTTACAAGTTACAATTTATTGGCATTTTTATTAATATTATTTTGTAAGTTATTATGCAATACGAGCGCGGTAGGCCGTGGAAATTGTAAGATAGGACCCATGGGTGGTCGGTAAGCGCGAGATGTACTCGTAAGCCGCGTTCTTAGATGTACTAGCCAAGACGCGCAGGAAAGTTTTTGTTTCTTGCTTTCTCGGTCGAGCCTTACATGATATGTTACATCAGTTGTTTCCGTTTTGGTTTGATTGCAGCCTTAACGTTAAAGTTTTATGAAGCCGTACAATACAAGTGAATCTAATTGAGGTTATGTGAAATTGGAGTTTGAAATCACGTCCTACCTGCTTTCTAGTGACATTAAATTAGCTTTGTCTGCCTATTCTTCAAATGATCCAGGAATGAGCGGGTAACATACATACGAATTACAAAGATGGATGAAAAACTACTACGTATAAGAAAAAAAATATAATTTAACAGATTTCACCTCGCAACCGCGCGTGACCTTCTTTCTTTACTTTATGATTTAAGGAGGAATTTCATTATGATTAATGAAAATATACATTTCTTTACTCCTTGTTCTCAGTCTCATTTCGTCGTTGTGAATTTATTTTCAAACGTTTTTCACCCTTGTTTGGTGCGAACATTTTCTGGGCCGTCGCCCCGTCTCAGGTGAATCTTTCGCTGTGTCGCCGGCTCTTCATTCTTCGGGGGAGCACTTCGATGATCGCTGGCACAATGGGTGGACGGCGTAAAAGATGGCAACACTCTCAGCGGCATCAGATGGCGTTTCGTAGACTCAATAGGAAACCAGAACCGTCTTTTGAAGAACTATTAGTTCATTGGCTGCAAGGTCACGTAGAGAACCAGAGCAGGGCTCCATGAAATATGACGCGGCCTGACCGGAGAAGCAGTAGTCTACGTCAGGTCGAATCACATATCGGTGCATATATGCTATGTGATCACCTATTTAGTGCAGCTTTGCTCTACGAACACAATTAACATAGCTCGCAAACAATGATAGATTCGCAGATGGACGGAGTTGTCATGCAACGAGCTAAAGAGTGTAAATTTCTCAAGAAGGAGCAATGCGTTAAAATTTACTAAGTCCGCAATCGCAAGGGTGTGCGGGTGCGAGCACCAAAGAAACAAAAGACCCGTCTGATCTACCGAAATTCTATCGATACTTTTTGCAGCGCTGGCCTTAACCTGCAGAGCGCCACCTCCCACTGGCCGTTCTCTCTCATTCGTCAAACTCAGTGATTTCCATTCATTCTCTTACATCGACCCCTTTTGGAAGAATTGTTTCCTTTATCCGACCCCTTCCTTTTTCTCTATTACATAAGCAAACATACTGTATTTTAATTTATTTAAAGCAGAAAACAGTTAAAAACTTTGTAACGAGCTATGAAGGTACTATCATAACACAGAGAATGCAGCTAAATTACTTAAAAATAACAATGCTGAATTTCAATATTTTCGAAAACAACTCGATTTCCAACAATCGGAGAAGTATTCTATTATGAAATGTCGAGTTTTTAATATTTATTTGTGTGCAATGATTACAAAATGTTGAGCTTTAAATATTGTTTTCTGCAGATAAATATTTCGGAGAATATTTTCTTACTCGTTAGAGTAACGTTGACAAAGCACATTATTCTTTTAGTTTTCTTTACATCCTAACGATGAATAACGATAACGTAAAGAAGTAAATCTGTAATTTATTACATGTTTTGTAGAAAACAATTAAACATAAAAGAATTAATTGTCAACTTCGCTCAAATTATATAACCAATGAGATCTTGGATTATACCAATCAGTCGCCGGTTCATATTATGCATTGACTCTTTTAATTCTTTATCATTATTGACGTCATTTAAAAAAATCCCCTTTAATCTTTATTGTCATCGTTTAAGCATTCATCGACTCCTTCGGAACCCGTGGTCTAAATCAAACGTGAGTCGTGTAGGAGGTGTGAGGCGGCATCCAATCGAATTGGAATTGTCGGCAACGCAACATTTCCACCTTCCGCCAAAAGCATGTTTTTGTCGGGCAGGATTCCCCAGAATTTCATTAGTGGAGGGACGGGATATAGAAGCGTGACGGTGGCGGTAGCGGCGCGCTTCCCTCTCTGATCTCCCTTGTGCGCCGCAAAGCCTGATGGGAGCGTATTCAGTTCTTATCTCTCGTTTACCCTCTTTCTAAGAAATCGCCGTTTTCCTCACCGCGTTGAGTAAACGACGCGGCGCAATCTAAGCGCAGGGCAGCGACGCAAATCCGAATTCCGCTGTTTTCCACACGTTTATGTGAATTTGTGAGATATTCCTGACCACCGCTTGGGCTCTTGGGCTTTTGAATGCTGGCGGCCGGCGACTACCTTTCACCCGCTGGAGGTGGAGAAGGCTGTGTGGCGGCCGCCTTAAGCGACGGCGATGCGGCGGTTCGATATGGTCTTGACCACATTGAAATGTTTACCCAACTGCAAGTTCGTGTATAACCTGCGGAGATTGTACTACTACAGTAGGGGTGAGTCACACTTATTTAATAGGTGAACGATTGATAACGGTTAATACCGGACAAAGGACCGGGAGCGGTGGTTCAGTGCATCAACTGATGTCATTGCAGCACCTCTGACCGGAAGATGAGTACCGACGGTGGCAGGATTTTCGACACTAGCTTTCTAGCTAGGTCGAATTCAGTCGCTGTCTGGAGGAGAATTCTAGCGGCCGGTTGCTCTGATTGGTAGTTTTCCGTGGTTTCTCCGATCAACACCAGGCGAATGACGGACCAGTACTCTAACAAACGGGCCTCGGACCGCGCGCGATCTTTCCTTCCTCGTCCTTGTCCTCGCCTCACCCTATACACATACACTTACACTAACATGGACTACACTACCACATATGCCGGGAGACCGGCCGGGATCTGGCCATCCAGAGGGGGAAGATCACCGTCCCCTCCTGAGCAAAAACAGGCACTACACTTACGGGACTAATGACATGCTGCGTTGACATGCTAATGTTGATGCGTCCGGAATCCCTAACAATCAATCAATCTGAACAAAAATAGGGTTGTTGAAGGGAAGAAAGGTCCAGAGGGCAACTGATGTCAGGTCACGTGGTCTCTGTGGAACGTTTTGTGGAAACTGGGAAAATGAGATTCTTCCTAGTGTAACAGATTAAGGAAGGCGGTAGAGTGCTGTTGACGGATGAATGATTCTATTGTAAGGATGCCGAAATCACAATTGATTTGTTAAAAACGGTCAAACCAGGGTACTTGTTAATTCTCTGAAGGAATTTATTTTAGAATATGACTGGTAGAAATCAGTCGCTCTATACAAACTGGGGATAAAACATACATGTATTTCATTTTTTGGACGCTTTCATTTGGCATTAAGACAGGCTTTTTTTCCTAAACAAAATAACATTTCACGAGAAATGTTATTACCGACGGGTTAGAGCATTATGTAAATCCAAAGGAATTCTTTGTTTATTTCTAATGTTCGTAACGTATCTCATGATATCCAACCGCACTTTCGAAAATATAGATCAATATTATAGAGGTCATAGGGCGGATTAAAATTATAAGAACATAAGGATCTCGTTAATGCAAATAACAAAATATACATGGAATGTAGTAGAAAATACGACCACATCACCTAGAAACTTCCTTGAGAATGTTATTTTAAAATATAGTGTTAGTGAAGTGAACCAACCGGCAACAGTGGTTCATTTTAACAAACACTTTTCAAGAATTGATCTCATGAAGGGTTTAAAGCACAAAATTAAACACCACAAAATTAAATACCAGAGAACATTTTACGAAAGGATTTAGATACGAAGTATGTTTCCAAAACTTCTTCCAATGGAATTCTTATAATAATCGGTAAATTAAAAAAAATCGGATGGTTTAGATGAATTTAAGGATGGTCCGGATAGATGAATTTCCGGATTAGAGATCGGTGTGCGCCCCATTGTACTCTAATTACTTATTTAATGTGTCCTTATGCGCCGGATTATTTCTTAATACTTTCAAAAGAGCTAAGATTGGGCAACTCTTCAAATAATGCAAGAAAATTTAAATTCAATATTATCGACGTTTCTCTTTTGTCAGTTCTATTCAAACAGACTTTTTCTACGTAGGAATGGAAATCTTTCTCGGTAAATATGAAGCGCATTTAGATTGCCAACACGCAATCAGTCAATCACAGTCTACTGAAAAACTCTAATCTTCTTTTTTAATGATACCTCTCAATCGATTAATGAAAATGCAGTACCTATTGGAATATTTTTAGATCTTTTAAAATTATTTGACGTCATTGATCATAACATTTTTCTTTCAAAATTACCTTCGTATGGAATTTCTGGTATTACTCTGGATTGGTGATCTTCGTACCTTAAACAACAATCTGAACAGATTAGAATTCCCGAACTGGAATTAACGGATATTATTTGTTCATCTTTATTTAATGCCAATTGCACATGAGGTCCTGGAAGTTTCGATTTTGGTCCTAATCTCTCGCATTTGTATGTAAAGGATATGGCATTGTTGATTTTAACCACTTCTCTTTTCGGATGATAGAATATACTTTGTATTAAAGAAACAGTATATAAGACTACATATACTATAGACTAAATAGACTATATATACATATACTATATATACTAGATGTTTCAAATTGGTTTCATAAAAACAAAATAACTGTAAACGGGAAACAATTTCAATACACTTCTCCATTTCAAATAAACAATTGTACCCATTACTCCATTAAAAATAAACTATTAACATTTGACTAATGTTAATGAAACAAAATGATTGGATCTCTCAAACTTGCAGTGGAACAATCAGTATCAATTGCTTCCTACAAAGAAGTTTATGTATACACACCCCGAATCTCCACCCCGATCTTTTATTATATTAAATTAAATTATGAATAAAAGTAGTAAGTTGCTTTCGTGACAAAATATGATAGCAATGTATCCTTCGTTTGCTGCAATAGTGGTCCAACTCAAAAAGTCAGATGTTGAAGTAAATGAGTTTGAGGTTTCATGTATGAAATGAACTCCTTGTATTGAAATGCCACATTATTGCATTCACACTTCTGTGAATTGTTGATGGGATATTGTACTGTAAGATATTCTACTGTTACTGCTGAAAGGTAAATCAATCTGAATTCTGGATAGTACATTAACTCAAAATTCGTATTTTTTTAAATTGTGCCACTATTGCAGCCCATGAGTGAAATATTCTCTCTCGTGTAATTGATGTTATTTACATCAGAAAATGTGGTACAAGTTTTGGCTATCTCTTACCGGACCCAACGTGAAAGAATCAAAACTTAATGGCCTAAACTTGGAGAACAATTTCTTGATACTACTTATGAAATAATCGAATTTCGCAACAATATCCCACAGAGATCAAGAAAAAGTGAACCGCCAGTGAAGCAACATTTAGTACGTTCAGAGACACAACAAGGTGTCATTTCATTTGCATTTTAGCCGCATCTTGTCAATAAAAACTGGACGAAAAATCTGATCGGGGTGAGAGTCCTTGTCTCAGAATTTGAAGTAGAATACTTGTTACAGGCATATTTTGTCTTTTGAGTTATACAATTGGTAACAACGCATTAAATTATTCTCTCAATTGAATTTTAGAGGATACTTACTTCATTATAACAATATAACTGTTGCAGACATCATCCAAAATAGCAATATAATAGTAGATTAAGTTTTCTATTAGTTTATACGAAGACGCCGTTTGTGAGTGAGAAGAACTTTGTCCTAATTGACGTGCTCTTCTATTTTCGTAACTCGATGGTTGAGCTAGAAAGGCTCCGTTATGAAGTATCCGAATCGTACTAGAACTTGACGGTTGCGGTTAAGCACATCATCATGATGTTGTAAATTTACTTTGTCGAGTAAGGATACTCCATGGAGCTGCGGTCGTAGTTATAAGAGATTAATTTTCAGTCGTGTCGCTAGTGATTGCGATAGTTCATGAAACTTGCACGCTAACATTAGTCAGGCAACTCTCCTCTTTGATCATCAATTCTTCGAGTCGAATTCTCTCTCCCTTTGCTACGTCTGCTTCATTTTAGATTTTCTGAGCACTTGGGCAACTTCGTTACTTTCTTCATAGTGTGTGTGGGGGGATGCTATAACGAAAATTTCATTGCTGGTTTCTCAATCACGCTTCCGAAGCAGTTCCGCACTTCTCATTCCACCCTCCTTCACTCTTCCCACCCCCTACCCCACCCCATCTCATTCTTCTCGGTAATTAAGCAGCTCTCACCTTAACGGTTTTCTGACCCTTATTGTTCTGCTGTGTCGGCCTCCTCTCTCCAAGTTTAACCTTCAGCTACTCCAGCGGAAAGGTCAAGGGATAACTCGACGGATTTTTAAAAGTCGTATTTCTCGGTAATTAAGGATTTTACACCTTATGTTTATTCACGAGGTGCACTTGCAGTGCAACTCCATCTATAGCATTAAAATTTGATAACTCTTCATAATTACTACTTATAAAATTAAACTTTTCCGGTGCTAAGCATTTTAAATACTTCCTCTAAGTCACAGTCTTTAACAGTTTGCACATTCGTTCGTGTGTTGTAATATAGAGAGAGAAATTTCACAATCTAAGTATGCGACATCGACTACAAAACTTCGGTGTTTTAAAATATTGATGTTAAAAAATTCATCGCCACAAATATATTGATGCTTTTTAAAACTTATTTAATAAGCTTTTAACATTAGTTTTCGTTCGGGGTAAATTTAATTTGAGAGTAGACGTGTTAATTCATTTATAATTAACATTTAACAGATGAAACAAAGTAAAAAATAATAAGAACAATTAAAACACCCCGAGGATCTGATCGCTCAGGATCATCTCAAGGTGTTAGAGCACGACGCCTGTTCCAGTGGACAGTCTGCACCTACGAGTCGACCGTCTGCCTGCGAGAGCGCCGAAAGTGCAAGTAGTGGTGGTTAGGGAGCTTCGCGAGGGGGGAGGAGAATCCTGACGTTGCACGATGCGGCGCGTAGATTCAATGCCGGGGCGTCTAATGTAATTATCATACTGTGAAATCATTTGTCCACTTATTTAAATGAGCGATGTTTCATATTTCAAATTACAAGAGTCATATTTCACAGTTTACGTTCTTCTGTGTACTGCTGAGTGTCCACCACTGTATGTATTTTCCGTTTTCATTTTTTTTTCATTTGATGCTCATAGTGACTGTTAAGTAATATTTTAAAGCAGCAGCCTTTTTAAAACTTTATCTATTAATTCTAACATTTTACAATTGAGTAATTTATTGTTCCCCAGGAGTGTTACACTCTACAAATGATAGCAAAATGAAGATAATTATGAGAGCCATCTCTCACATCAAGATTGAAATAAATATGGTATAGAGGGAATTCCAAGAAAGATAATGTTCACTCCACATATATTTGTGAGAAATTGGAGCAGAAAATAACCATGATTTTTTTAAGAATAATATGTTTTAGCTCAGGACAGTCTTATTCAATTAAACATAGTTAAGGAAAATAGTTTTTTGCTGTCATCAAACAAAACCTATTCAGTATCGTAATTTTGTGTTTAGCAAAACACTAAATTTGTGATTACATTATCAGCCCTACAAGCAAATCTAACACTTGGAGTCCAAATCAAAGGTGTATAATTCGTTGTAGTTCCATGTTTCACACTATCATATATCCAAAACAAACATTTCGAATATGATATAAAAGGCAATATTACTTAAACTGTGTGTGACCGTCATGTTGTCGGTCGATTGCTCTTTCAATTTACGCGCTATAGTTCGAAATGGTGGTCCCCACTCCTAGAATGTGTCTAATCCCCACCCTTCATCAACTTTCGTATTTGCACCTGAGTTGCTCGTGCACGGATCCTGAGGTCAGTGAAAGTGCAAAGTGCTGTGGAGACCTGTGTTAGAGCATCTTCAATTCGACGTGGAATGGTGCCAGAAGAAGCGGTGAGACCGGCAGCACATATCATACCCTTGGTACAAAAGTGACACAACTCAAAAATCTTCATTTTTGAGTTGTTATTATGGCACATATATCGCAGAAACGATATTTGATCAGTCAGAAAAAATGTTTCTATAACTTGACAATATAGCCAATTTTGGTCGATTGTGTCACTTGTTTGGAGTAGGAACGTACTCATAACTGCAAAAGTGTAGCGTTGATATTTGAGCAGTGAATTCCACAGCCAACCGGTCGTTGTTAAGAAGTGCAAAACTGTGTTATTTTGAATTTATGTCGGGCGTTTGGATTGAAATGACAAAAAAAACAGCGTGATATTTCTCTTTGTGTCACTTTAGTTGATCAAAGTAAGCGTAAAACGCTTAAGTAATTGGGAGTGTGTCAGTTTTGAAGAATCATTTCAGGGAATTTCCATTTACGTCAGTTTCTGGAAGCGTCAACTAACGAGGTCATTATTCCCGTAAGTGTTGTGTATGTTTTTTCATTGGGAGGTGGCGGTGATCTTCCCCACTGGATGGCGAGATCCGGCGCCGACCTACAGTCGACTAGCGGGGTTTTCCACAACCAAGTATCTCCTACCTGCGGGGCACGCCCCAGCCGGGACAAGTTCTATGTTCCCAACCGGTCTCCTGGCGGGTGTGGTAGTGTAGTGCATGTTAGTGTAAGTGTGTGTAAGGGGTAAAGATAGGATAAGGAAGAGGAAGGAAAGATCGCGCGCGTTCCGTGGACCGTTTGTTAGGGTGCTGCTCCGGCATTCGTCTGGTGTTGATCGGAGAAACCACGGAAAACTACCGATCAGAGCAGCCGGCCGCTAGAATTCTCCTCCAGACGATTGAATTCGACCCAGCTGATAAGCTAGTGTCGACAATCCTGCCGCCGTTGTGACTCGAACTTAGGACTTCCCAGTCAGAGGCACTGCAGTGACATCAGTTGATGCACTGAGTCACCGCTCCGGGTCAAGTATCCGATATATCTAACGCCTCTTCGCGTGCGAAATACTAAGGCGTTAGAAATATTTGGTCATTAGAGCCTCAGACTACCTTCGGAGCAAAATATAGTCTGCTCCATGATAATAGAATTGCGTCCTCGTCGTTCGAAAAGATGAATTGACAGTGGAAGATCCATTATTTCATATTCTATCTTTGACAGAATTGTGATTATGGGACATTTGCATTTACAAGCAAAAGATAAAAAACACATATCATCGAACACAAATAATTTATATTAAAACATCGGCGTTAATAAATGTGTTAATAGTTATTTAAAAGGTGGATGTTTCTATTAAAAACATCGATGTCTCTTATTGCTAGTACAACCCCCCGATTAGATAATGAGACTTTCTCACAATGGGTCACTCCGTTTCAAATTCACTGAAGTCCCAGGTCAATTTGACACTAAGTTATTCATTTATGAATTTTGGGTACGTGAGAAAAATTACTTATATGTTTCAGTAACCTGTGTACTATATTCGGGTCTGGCTAGAAATACGTTGAACTGGAGGGCTGCTCTGTGGATACACTATAGAACACGAATCCACATTTTGCTGAGATACTTTTAAAAACAAAACTGTGTGTAATATTTAATTTTTAAAAATAGAGTTTTAGATTTACTGTTTTGGACAATATTTTTACACGGCTAACACCAAATAATAGTATGAAAAAAATATTTTTAAAGCAGTTAATTCAGTTGAACTTTGTCATAACTGAATCGAATTGGTTAGAAAACAGTTTTGTTGCCCTCATTTTCTGCAGTGAACCAATACATACGCATTTTCTAAAAAAATATCGGCGTTGAATTTTAGAAGGACTTATATATTCGCATATGTTCATGGCATTTGTGCAATTATACGTGTCAAAAACGTGCCTTTTAATTTTCAATTTAACTACATTAAAATTTTGTCTTTCATGCACGATAATGAAGGAAAAGTTCATTACTGAAATAAAAAAAAATATTACCATCAGTTGCGCAGTCCAAAAAAAGGGATTTTCAAAATAATGGAATAAAATTGAAGATGCGTGTCATTTCCGAACGCTTTAACAAAAAGTTATATGCAAAGAAGGAATACGAGAGAAGCGGGACTTTGAAAGCAATAAAGCCGGAATCCTGTAGTCCGGTAAAAGACTCCGAGAACATCGCAGCGAGCGGAACAGTCGACTGACGGCAGTCGCCGCCGCCGCAGTGCCCCGCAAGCCACTCGCTTCTGCCGTGCAGCGGGCAGGCTGTCAAAGAACGATGCCATTTGGCGCTGGCCAGCCCCGCCACGGCCCCGCCCCCATCCCGGCTTCACTTTACCTCCTCCCCGCCATCACGCTGCTCATTCCGCACACGTCGCGCCTACCGCCCCCGCACTCCCCCACGCCCTCCCGCCGCGCCATTTTCACTGCCTATACCAGACTCAGCACCTCGCACGTCCCATCAACTGCGCCGCCCCTCCTACCTTTATTTCACCGCAACTTCCTCTTCACCCCCGCCAGCTTGACCGCCCCTTCCGCCTCCGTTGGCTCTGTGGTCACCACCTCTGTGCCTCTTCCGCCCTAGCTAGCTTCCTGCCTCCCCCGACCTCGACTGCCTCCACGTAAGTCACGTTCCCTTCCATCTCCTCGCTCTCCTTGGCTTCCTAACTCACTCCTGTTGCTTCCGCCGTCGAGGTACTTCCATTCCGCCCCGTCCTCTTCCTTCTCTTTATGCCCCTTCCGCCTCCCATCGCCAACTTGGCTCCTGCCGGTCTCATGGCCCCTCACCTCCTCTTCGCCCCCCCCCCCACATCCCGACTTTCTGCTGACTCGTTGTACTCACCCCGGCAATCCCCTCGTGCATCAGCACTGGTGCCTCCTCGCCGCTTTCGCTCCACCGCCTATTCCCTCTATTTCGAAGCCTCCCCTTTATTTCGTTTCTTCCTGCAATTGCCGTCACTTTCAGAAGCACCACTGTCCCTCTGCAGTCGCTACAATCCGCTCCGGCCGTTACCTTTCACTCTCGTCCGTCACATCCTCCCTCACCTCGACGCCTCGACACAATCCCGGTGCCCTCGTTTGTCCGTGACATTGTGCCGGCAGACAGCGGCAGACAAGGCGACGGGGAGGCTGTTGGGAGGCCGTTGGGTCGGCGCCGCGCCTAAAAATTTTCATTTCCGTCTGACAGCGTGCGACCTCTCGACCTTTCTTTGATGTTTCCCAAAACCCCGAGCTCCGGAAGCCGCGCCTTGAAAATCGTCCTTCGCGAAGGGAAGTTATAGCGTTACAAAGCCACGGCTTTCAAGGAGGGGAGGGTCCGGGAGGGGAACGGTGAGAGAGGGTGCAGAGGTAACGGGAACGTGGTGACTGGGCACGAGTGGATGCAACGAAATCGGGACGATATGGGGCAGGGTGGGAGGGGAACCACGCTGATATGAGTTGGTAGGGATCCTGAAGGAGATTCTCAAGAGGAGGCCATCTTTGGGCTGTTGAACAACTCTGTTGAATCCGAGAAGCACCGAAAAGAAAACGCCGCGAAGCTTACGGTGAAACAAAGCACCGTGCTCAATAAGCACTTGCCGACGTAAACTTTAGGGCAGGCATGTCAAACCGTGCCCCTACGAGCTACTTGCCTGCCTGGAAAGTCCGGCGCTCCTGCGAGCACGGGCAATTTCCCCTTACTCCGGTCGCATTTCCCCTGCAATTCCAGAAAGGGGTGTACCCTCGCAACCTGAAGTGGCGTGAGCCTGGGAATAGTTGCTTCATACCCAAATATGATTGCCAGATTTGTTCCATCAGAACATCTGAATTTTAATTATGATTATATTCTTTACAACTTTGTATTATTTCATGTTTATTTTCTTTTTAAATTCTGCCTTGTACGTAACCATTTTCTGTACGGGCAGGAATATGTTTGGATGGAGAAATATTTACTTGTTTTTCGTATGTTTTATATTTTATTATTATTCGTTATACCCAACAATGATGTGAAATAAATTAACAAATTTGTATAAGTAAACAATTCTCGCTCATGAGACGAAAGCTCTTTTAACAGACAAGATTGTTTGTCTCTTAAACCTCCTATCCTGAACCGTTTGAAGTTAAAGCAATTATTGCATTATTGAATATGATTGAAGTAAAGAGATTACGAAATCAAGGAACTTTCGATTCACAATACTTTATTTTACTCTCAAGTGTCACTTTGAACTCTAACAGATGTATTGATTCATTTTAATGCTAACCAGTTACCGCGCTCGCGGCCTTGATGTGCCTGCTTTAAAGGCATAAGGAGGGAGTGTCCTGACTAAATAAAGTTTTTTCACAATTGTGACTGTACTGCACACTTGGCGAACTGATAACGCAGAATCTGGTATAATTTATTCTATACTTAACCGTGAAAATTAAAGATGAATGGATAGAGCCATTTCTTCTTAAACTTCGGTTGTAAATCTCAGAATACACACACCCGTTAAAGCACCCATTCCTTGAAATGAGACTCAAACCTGCCATATTATGACGTGTACTGCTACGGTACTTCCAACTTTATCGTCGCTGTTTTCTGAGAAAACAAATAAATTATTATTAATTAGATTTCAATTACATAATTTGGTTAATCGACATTGTTACGAAACAGTGAAAATATTCTAGAAACTGTCATACTTGCAAGGTCCTCGGCCGTCAGCTCTGTGCAACGCCTAGCTTTTCTCCAGAACATACACGGAAGATGGGACGAATGGACAAACATTCACCTCACAATCAACGACTTCAATCCTTCGAACAGAGCCCATGCATCAGGATAAGCTCTAACCTTCTTTTCGGTATATCCTTCATGGAATTGAAAATATGGATATTTAGTTACTACCGTTATGTTAAAAAAATACTATAATTATAATTTTAATTATTCTATAATAATTAATAATTCATAATTTATATTATTAATTTTAATTAAGA
The DNA here is from genome assembly GCA_011170035.1 of Teleogryllus occipitalis. NCBI lineage: Eukaryota > Metazoa > Arthropoda > Insecta > Orthoptera > Gryllidae > Teleogryllus > Teleogryllus occipitalis. Next base: position 60,437 of record BLKR01004812.1, on the reverse strand, counting down.
GCTTACTTCATAATATATTAATTACGTAAATGTGTATATTTCCATCTCGACTGCCAGCGAAACTTTAATAACGTTCATCGCATTACCTTTAAGTTTATTTTACGAATTATGAAATTTTTGCAGCCCATAGACGATATAAATATTGCGTTTATGTTTGCTTATAAGTATTGATTAATGTATCTGGTATAGATGCGAAGGAATGCGGTGTTGACGGCAATTAAAATGTGAAAGTAATGAAATCAATTCTATACAATTATACAAATCAATTTAACGCAATTAGAACACAATGATGTTAACCAGATAATGAATCTGGAAGATAATATACAGAATTTGAAAATAAAAATAAGCATAGAATGGATTGAAAAAATGAAACGAGATTATCTGCAGGAAAAGATGGAGCGCATGCAGAAGGGAAGCGGCACAATCCCGAAATCAAACGAAAGCTGAGAACAGCCCGCCAGAAAGAAGTTTGGAACGGCGCGGGGGCGGCGCGGGGGCGGCGCGGGGGCGGCGCGGGGGCGGCGCGGGGGCGGCGCGGGGGCGGCGCGGGGGCGGCGCGGGCGGCGCGGGGGCGGCGCGGGGGCGGCGCGGGGGCGGCGCGGGGGCGGCGCGGGGGCGGCGCGGGGGCGGCGCGGGGGCGGCGCGGGGGCGGCGCGGGGGCGGCGCGGGGGCGGCGCGGGGGCGGCGCGGGGGCGGCGCAGGGGCGGCGCGGGGGCGGCGCGGGGGCGGCGCGGGGGCGGCGCGGGGGCGGCGCGGGGGCGGCGCGGGGGCGGCGCGGGGGCGGCGCGGGGGGCGGCGCGGGGGCGGCGCGGGGGCGGCGCGGGGGCGGCGCGGGGGCGGCGCGGGGGCGGCGCGGGGGCGGCGCGGGGGCGGCGCAGGGGCGGCGCGGGGGCGGCGCGGGGGCGGCGCGGGGGCGGCGCGGGGGCGGCGCGGGGGCGGCGCGGGGGCGGCGCGGGGGCGGCGCGGAGGCGGCGCGGGGGCGGCGCGGGGGCGGCGCGGGGGCGGCGTGGGGGCGGGGAGGCGCGGTGGGAGGCTGCGGGCGGTGGCGCGAGTGACAGCGCTGGCGTTGCGAGGGCGAGAGAGAATAGGCGGCGCGCGTCGGCCATAAGGCAGCCGCGAAGTGCCTTTTTGTTGTAGACGAGGTTGCCCTCTCCATCCCCCCTCTCTCTCTACCTTTCCTCTGGCGCGGCGCGGAGTGGCGAGGAGCAACGACGCAGGACCTCGCGCTGCTGTAGCTTAAACGCCCCGCCCGAGACAAATGTCCCATTGAGTGCATCCGACGCCGCCGCCTCGCCCGCGCAATTAAAGAGGAGTCGGGCGAATATTTTTGGGAGTGTTTAGTTTTGACGAAGTGAGGAAAACGAGGCAGAAAATTTAAGAGATAATTAGGGAGGCGTCGTTATGTACCGGGGGTTCTAAATTTTTATGTGTTCGGTCTTTCGAGTCGCTTCGCGCTGACGTTCCGAGCCGAATAATGTTCTTTCGATTTATTTTAACATTCATTGCTGGGAACTCGGAAGGTAATGAAAATTGTAATAAATTCCTAGCCCTCAGTACCTGATTATCCTGACAAAGGATACCCAGAAAGAACACGAGAATTATGAAGGATTGTACTGTGCCATTCCTGTTCTGCCTGTCTCTCGTTTTTATGGTAATTTCATAATCATTCAATATTATGACAACAATTATTGTTCGCAGTATATATATATATATATATATATATATATATATATATATATATATATATATATATATATATATACATATATATAGTAACTCGAAATACTTAACTTTCTAATAAAGCGAAATAAATAATAGGATGCAGTGGGAGACATGACACTTTTGTCACCGTCAGGAAATGGAAATCTAAGAATAACAAATCTAAAAAATTGTCATTTCATAGAACGATTTTTTTCTGAACGGAATTGTTTATTTCAGAGGAAACGTATTTTGCTCTTTTTCAGGCTTAATTAAAAGTTAATTTGGAAGAATGCCTTAGTTTATAAGTACTTCTTCACATAAGTAAAAGATTTTTGAGATGTGTCACCTAAAATGTGATTTACTAGATCTGGAATTGCATTGTTTTAAGAGACTTACTTTCACATTTTTCCGAATTTACAGCATTAGCATAATGGTTATGGGCACGTTCCACGGGAGGTCTTCTTGCCCTTGCGCAGTGAAAAGATTTCTGAACTTAATCAAAGCCTCTGAACTTAGAGGAGGAGATGACGTCAGGTGCGCCGGTAGAAATTATTAAACAACACGAAGGAGAAGGACTAAGGGCTGGGCGTCGGAAGAAAGGCCTCCACTTCCCCTGAGGGACTTATTTCCAACTCTCACTCAGCGAATAACATAATGGTGTCGTTAAATATTACTTAGTACGTCGAGAAGTAGTTCTATATTTTCTTCTAGTTAAAATTCTTATTAAAAAGTCTACATTGTTCCATATATTCTACATGTGTCCATTTTATTTCGAATTCCGTTTTATTTCAAATTATATCGAATTCCATTTGCTTATTTCCATTGATTTCATGTATATTTTTATTGTTATATTATATTATTAGCCATATAATTATTATTATTATTATTATTATTATTATTATTATTATTATTATTATTATTATTATTATTATTAAGTAATTACTATCCTTGGAAACGAGATTCCACGCACCGGTGTGCGCATTCTTTTTCTATTTCTGAACACCTGAGGTCAAATAGTTTACGAGACGTAGCACTTGAGGGGAGGTCAGAAGATAAGGGTAGGGCCACTTTAACTAAAACCGCTAGATTCTGTTCCGGGGCCTGTAGGTATTTGAAACATATTACAGTTTTGCAATGTAGATTCATTTTTAATGAAACTTACTTTTGGATGGTTGTGACAGAAAAATTTGTTGAACATATTCAGTATTACATAGTATAAAATTTTGTTATGAAGACATGTTAGTCACTGCTGTAATAATTCGTTGAATATGATTCTCCGTGAATGGAAGCAATGTTGACGTGCGTCGAAAATAGTTTACATTATTTATTCTTTAGTAAAAATTATGAATATTTAAAAATTATAAATGAAAAATAAAAATCAGAGAATCTCTCTTATTCTCAATAATTTCTCGGTGAACTTCCAAACGGCTCTGAGTAAAAGGCATCAATGATACTATAGTATTCGAGACGTACCTCCGATCTTAAAATAATATAATATTGTGGGCTTTTCTCATGTAGCATGAGTGATAAAATCTTCACACATTTTGTAGTATTTCATATAACTTAATTTTCAACCAAGGCTTTCATGTTTCCTACGATCAGAATATAAACTGGCACGGTTTCGGAATAAAAATAAATGAAAAAATGATGTAGTTGAACAATGCCAGTCAGCAGTATCGCAGGTTTCCAATAAATTTTTACCCGAGGATATTGTATGGAATTCAACCTCAGTCAGACGTATACATGGAATGCTTCATGTGAAGAACGAAATGTGAGTCGGTGTATAAGGTTGCATGTTATCTGCGTACCATTTGACAAGCGTGGTGAAATGCCTTGCACGAACTGTTATTCAACTGTTCTTACTGTGGTTTAAGCGGAGTTTGAATAAACGACTGTTGGTTGAAGTGAAAGCCAAAGGCCGAAAATTGTGATTGAAAATACGCCATTTGACAGGCAGCGCTCAAAATGAAACGTTTCTATCTATGCTGAGAATTTTGTGCTTCATCCGCTGTGTAAAATTCGCACCATCCACGTGTTGCTACCAAAGCGTTACGTAAACTGTGCTTTCAAAATGGAAAATAACCCAAAATTAAACCTCCAAACACATGCAATTTTTTGTAACAGCGAAAACGTTTATGTTGAGCTGAATTTTATAACACACTTTAGTTTACAGAACTCTAGAAGAATGAACTCGCAAATTTCATACTTTCTCCTTGCAGTACGTTCGCGAGGCCGTTTGCTGTTCTTTACTTAAAACGACTTGCTGAGTTTAGTAACACAGAATGCGAACTGTTTTCTCAACGTTTCTGGCGAGTCAAGACAGTGTATGACTCTTTAAATCATTTATTTTTCGTTGTGAGAGCCCCGCGCGAGAACATTAGTTAAAGATCCACAAACAGAAAGTAAAATTAAGATTTCCATGACATAATATTCTAAAAGTACGTTTGTTATAATTCTATAAACCAAGATCCTACTTCCGGTACTGTTCATACTACTCTATTTTCTACTTCTTTATTCCGTATTATATAAGAATACATATTCGTATGTGAATGAAAACAATTTGAAGAAAATTTTTTTGACGATTTCCTCCAGCAGTAATGTGTATAAACGGCTGTTTTTTAGAAACAAACTCGTAAACGTAGCAATATAAGCACTTAATATGATTTATATTTTGCATTGAATGAAAGTTCAGAATATTAAAAAAATACTTAAACCATAACGTGTGTATTTGACCAATAATTGAGCAAAGAAGAGTAATTTTTCTCAGCCGCCCAAATGTCATTTTCTCCTCGTGTTGAGGCACGCGCGCAGCTCTGGAAGTGAGTTAGTGTGTTAATACCGGCGAGGTTGGCTTCTGGAACGTGCGTCGCAACGGAGTGTTCCCGCGGGCGCTCTGGGTGTCGGGCGGGGAGGCAAGAGGGGGAGGCGGAGGCGGCAGGGGCGGTGCCGCGCCGAGGCTTCACTGAATGGGGGTGGCACGTGCGCGTCGCACCTCGCCGGCACAGAGCAGAGCAGAGGAGCGCGGCGCGGCGCCGCTAGGGCTGCCACGCAGGGCGCGCGCGGCTCGTCGTGGCAGCTGCGTGGGTGGCGCGACGAGCACCGGGTGTGGGTGGCGGGCGGGGCAGGGGGGCGCGGCGCGGAAGAAGGAGGGCGGCGAGTGGCGGGGGGCGTAACAGACCGGGTTGGAGTGTGAGGTGCGAGGGGAGGGGGAGGGTGTACCGAGTGGCTGGGCAGGGAGTGGGGACGGAGAGCGCGTCGCGGAAGAAGGAAAGCGTGGAAGGCGGCGAGAGGTAGGAGGCGTAACGGGCGGGGGTTGCGGTGATGGGGCCAGTAGGAGGGTGTACGAGTGGCTTGGTAGGGGGCGGGGTCGGAGGGCAGTGGGTTGTAGACGAGAGGCGTGGAGGGTGGTGAAATGGCAGGAGGCGTAATGGACAGAATGGTGCCTGGGGACAGCAAGCGGAGGAGTGTGGAAGGGGGCAACGACGAGTGGCAGGGGAGGTAACAGGCGGGGGAGGGGTGGAGTGTTGGGCATGGGGGGCTGAGGCAAGAGGAGGGTGTGCTGAGTAACTTGGCGGGAGATGGGAGTGGAGGGCACGGGGCGGTGGACGGGAAGCGTGGAGAGCGGTGAATTAGTAGAAACGGAACGGACTGAATATCGGAGGGGGGGTCGGCTGGCGAGGAGAAAGCCGTAGGGGGCGGGGAAGGGTGTGGCGAGTAGCTTGGGAGTGGGCGGGGTCGGAGAGCGCGGAGAGACATACGGAAGGCGTGGTGGAGAGCGTGTGGCAAGCAACTGGGCGGCCGAATGTCGGGAAGGGGGGAGTGGCGGGCGAAAGAGCTGGTCTGGAGGCAGGAGCGACGATGAGGCCGCTCCGGCCCACAATGCAGAAGGCGTCTGTTGCGTAGAAACGAGCGGCGAAAGAGGTGGCTGGAACGAGGCGGGTGGTTGCGGGCAAGGTTCGTTGAAGAAACATGCAAGCTAAGTCAGTTTTGTGGGTTTATTAAATAAAGAATATTGCAATGTAAATTTAGCTCCTGGTATCGTGCAAGTAGAAACGACCAATCTCTTCATTTTCTTGTGTGCCCGACTGTGGGATTACATTTCTGCCCGTTTTCTTGCTTGGCAGCTAAACGTTTGTGCGTTCAATCGTCTGTCCGTTCAGACGTTTGCCCTCTCGCACATTTACTCATTTACGTGTCTTCCTCTGTACATTTCTCTCAGATCTCACTATTCGTTTACTGGCTTGCGTGGACATAGAGGAAAGATATTAGTCTTGCCTCTATGATCTACCAGTGTGTATGTTTATGTATTTATTCATTAATCCGTCTACTCTTTCTCTCGGCTGAGTGTTCACTCGACTGCGAGTTTACTCGACTGACCATTCATTCGCCTGCCTTGATGTCAACATGCCCGTACGCCCTTTTCGACCGTCTGTCCGGCTCTCTTAATCTCTGTCCACAGAACTAACGCGCTTGGGAAAGGTTCTTCAATAAAAATCGGGATTCTTTAAAAAATATTTGCCACGAATAACGAATACCCTGAAAATTAAGGGAGTCTGCAACGAAAACTGGTGTCCCTATGCCACATTTGAAATTTGAAAACATTTAAGTTACCTTATTTTAAATTCACTTACAAATTATGGTGTCGATTCCTACTTAAAATTAGTTAGATCAAATAAACATAATTATAAAAATGTCTGGAAATATTAAATTCCCATTACTTACAACTCCAAACAACGGCATACTAGTTCTAAAACAATTATGCCTTTCAGACCTATTGATTAAAATATTTATTACAAAGGCGAAGCCTGAATTCAAGACTAATTCAGATCAGTGGTGGCTCGGGTATCCAAGCAAAGGTGACGCAATTTCCGAAATATTCTCGTCCTCGTTTTAAAATACCCCCTCAATATGGGAACAAGATAGAAAGAAATCATTGTTGAAACGTACAATTAGTGAAATTAGAAGTAGAACTATGTTCGCATTTCACACACCCACACGCCATCACAATCGTATTCCATATCCATTCCCGATATCGCACTAATAACATTAATCGGCGCTCATAAAAATATTACCTGCAACACTGGGAGCGGTAGCTCAGTGTATCAACTGATGTCACTGCAGCGCCTCTGACCGGGAGGTCCTAGGTTCGAGTCCTGACGGCGGCAGGATTGTCGACACTAGCTTTTCAGCTAGGTCGAATTCAGTCGCTGTCTGGAGGAGAATTCTAGCGGCCGGCTGCTCTGATTGATAGTTTTCCGTGGTTTATCCGATCAACACCAGACGAATGCTGGAGCAGTACCCTACCAATCGGGCCACGGACCGCGCGCGCGTGATCTTTCCTTCTTCTTCCTTGTTCTATCCTCTCCCCTTACACACAAACTTACAATGATATGCACTACACTACCACGTATTGCGAGAGACCGGTCGGGAGCTTAGAGCTTGTCCCGGCTGGGGCGGTGCCCCGCTGGTGGGAGAGTCCTGCTCAGGGAATCCCCACTAGCCGACGGCAGGTCGGTGCCGGATCTCGCCACCCAGCGGGGAAAGATCACCGCCATTTTTCAGAACAAATATGCACTACACTAACGGGACTAATGACCAAAGAAGTTGACGCGCCAGAAACACGAAAAAATCAATAAATAAATAAATTATCTGCAACACAACCAATGATATTGGGTTATGTCATGATGTTTTAAAATTTTGCACGCAGGTTTTGCCTAAGCAATTTGCAACTTGGCAACAAGCAAATCTGGTGATCTGGATTTTTAACTTTTTATGCAGCCTCTTTTATCTTCGCGCTGAAATGAAAAAGAATTTTCCAGTAAAACTCACGGGGTTGCACAATGGTAATATTATTTTACACGACAATATGAGACACGCAATACCCTACCGACTGAAGCTTTATATTCACTTACACCGAATTATAACTCTTGAGGAACCATCAGCGGTCGGGAAATTCTCTGCCTTCTCATGAACAGCACAACGTAGGAACTTTGGGAAGACCACGACATCAGGGGAGGGGGCAGACCCGTGATCGCAGCGCATCTCTCTCTCTCTCGTCTCCTCAAAGTTCCGAGCTGTGATGAGTCGGGGACACTGTCATCTAATCGGGAACTTCAATACCAAAAACGTAGGTCGTAACGAAGCTCCCATTGGATGACATTGTCCCTTCCAACTCGTGACGTTCAGGAGGTACTACATTTAAATCGAACTGTATCGTGTAAACGTTTAGTGAACAAAATCTACAAGCAGGAGTCTCTGATGTCTCCCTCCTGTCCCAACTACAACGGCATGCAGAGAATGCGAGAGCTTTCCTTCATCCAAATTTGGCCGTATGCCCCCACTCCTCGACCAGTAAACGGATCTACGCGTGTGTATGATATCCCCTTTCCACTGAGCCTATCGCATGCCTTAATACCAATGTGTCTGCGAATTTCATACATCCCTGAGCAAGTTTGAAAGTAATAATTGGTTGTATGTGCTGATATTGACACAATAGAATAAACAGTATTAAGACTATTTTTAGGCATACATTGCATGTGAAGCTTGCTCTGAATATTCACTTTTGGTTTATTGATTTGTATTTCGTATTTCGAGATCAAAACCAAATCGAATTCCGTTTTATGTCGTCATTTATATTCTACTTTGTATGATAGTTTCCCAACCGCTTTATACTCCATATTTCATGTTCAAGGTTTCACAGAACCATTACCAGCATTACAGAATTCTCTTCGGAGTTCTTTAAATACGTGTGTATACATGCGCGCCTTGCAACGGGAGCGAATCCGTAAATACGAGCATCGGGTTGCTGAAGCACTTACGCCCGTGACTGCGCTTTCATGAGCGACGTGGCGTGTGAGTGTGACGGTGCATTGCGCGTAGCAGCGGCGCGGCGTAACGTTTTCGGATGATGCCATGTGGTCCTGGTTCCGGGCCCACCAAATGCAGCGGCCGTATCAACCGTGCGGAATGCGAAAGGCAGCACGACGGAGCAAGCGACGGCGATGGAAACGGCAATGTTTGGCGGCCGAGCGACGTGCAGGTGGAAGCAGGTGGCGGCCGAGCGACGATACTGCGATAGATACTTGTTACGATACTTTTTTTCCCCTAGGGCTTTTATCCAGCCGACAGCCGGTTGCCCTTTACGTCCCGAAGGGACGCATATTCGACCATACACTAGACAAACACTTGCGGGCTCCTCTGATCTGGGGTCAGCAGAACGCGAGGCCCTCCGCGACAACACACACACACAAAGTCAAGGGACAAACAGCCATGCCCAAGGCGGGACTCGAACCCGCGACCCTTCGGACCGAAGCGCTGAGTCGGTACTCGCTCTTAGCCACCTCGGCCAACCAGGTCCAAAGATAAAATACGTGTTAAAGATTTTTCCAGGTAGGTGGCCATTTGACGGTGTTCCATTCTGAAGTATCCAAATTCAAAACACCAGGGTTCAATAAACAATTTATTGACAGAAACAGGTACAGAGCTATAGTGCCGGATATCCAGGAGAATTGGTAGAGAGACGAAGCCGTGTTGCCGTAAAACCAGGAGATGTACCACTATACGCCGAGTCACCAAGTAGCCGAAAAAGGAAGTCCGTAGTCGTTGCGCAGTGGTCGTAGTCCCTCACTCTTCACACAGTAACCACCACTTAATCACTAGCTCGTCGCTCTATCACCGCCGCTCACTCGCTCACTCTCTGCCTGCCTCAGCTCCGCGCCGCGGCTTTATAGCTGCCCCGGGCCGTAGGCCCGTCGACTGGCGGTGTAGTAGGGGCGGGGTCGAGTCTCGCCCCGCTCGCTCAGGCGTGGCGGCCGCACTCAGCCGAGCACCGCTGGCCCGCGCTTGTTGTTGACCGCTGCCGCCAGGGGCGGTAACGCCCTACTGACGTGCTCCTGTGGCGGCACATTCAATTATGTGCGGCCGGTCACGACACGTTCCAGATTTTTGACCCATGCTTACTTTGAAGCCTATATGCGGATCTACAACAGGGCAGCTTAAATGCAAGAATTCGAGTCACACTCCCCGCGGTGGCCAGCTGCAGTTTCCCGCGTTCCACTCCCTTTCATTACACTAGAGCCGAACATGCCCCAGTGCCTTCCGGTTAAGAGTCACTTGTCCGAGTGACACTCACGTTTTCCGCTAGACATCGCTCTCGGTTAATAACATCCGCAGTGACTCTTCTCTAGAACGTGAGATGGGACGGGGCATGGCCGGAGGGATATAATTTTTCCGAGCCTCTTGGGAAGGGGTTTATTTACATTCCACAAGCGTGAACCGACAAGCACATTGAGGATTTTCTACTTTTCGAAAAATCTACTTCTCTCATTCGGGTTTGTGGCCGCGAACTCGAATTTTGAAAAATATTGCATTCGTTTCCATGAGCCCGGTGACACTTTCTAAGAATCAATGCTAGTAACAAAATAGTTCCAATTCAGACATTATCACTTCCGAAACTTGCGTCGCAAGTAAAAATACTGATACTTTTTTTTGTACCAGTATTTTTCATTTTCAGCCTGTTCTATAAGTAATTAATCATTAGTAGATTAATTCTAATTGAAAGTTCTGAACAGAAAAAAACTGACGAACAGAAAAAAGGATTGGAGAACAAGTGTACACTTCAACCGTGTGTGTGTGTGTGTGTAGTGTGAAGGCTGAGAAATGAATCGAAGCGGATGGAAGGAGGAGGAAATAACGTGAATAAAACTGGTAGAGAAACTTCTAAAGTCTGAAGTGTTCTGGAAGGCAGTGCGCAGGGTAATGGGAGCAAGTCCTGTGGCGTGGAGGAGATTGTCTTACATACGCTGGTCAAGCCTCAAAACGATTGTAATAAAAAAAACATAACTACTTAAAGTATCATATTATCTGTGCCAATTTAAAGTTGATGCCAATTACAGAAAAATGCCGATATCATATAATAGAATAGTCGATAAGAAGAATGTCGATATCACTATTATTAATTCAGTGTAGACCGAGAGACAGCGTCATAAACTAAATCATTCTACCACATTTCATATTTTTTTAAACTGAATCAGTGAACTAACCAAAAATAATCCATTCATCTGCCAATGTGAGACATTCACACCCTGGGAGTTTCCAAACCTTGAAAATAGAATTTGTTTGATGTCGTTGTGTACTTTTTGCATAAATTACTATGATCCAAATGAACCTGGCCTGCTAACCGGTCAAAAGCATATGCATGCATGTCAAAGGCAAAAGCATCTCCCGGAGGGTCGGAAGTTACGTCAAAATACAATATATTTAAGTGATGCAAATATGAGTCAGCCCAACGTGTAATTAAACTATATGACAAAACAAAGTAAGAAAAAAAATAGTCTATTCCTGCTCCGACGTCACAAAGGTAGTTGGTCCACGTCCAAATGAAACGTAGCGGAATGACAAACGTTTTTGTGACGCTATCTCTCGGACTAGCTGCATTGCAATTTCCCGCCAGCTCCGCTCTGGAAAAGGCGGCGGTGGCGACAGACCGCAAACCTACCTTGCTAGGGCTGAGCTCGGAGAGGCGAAGGGGCGCCGGGAAGCTGCGGGTTGTGCTGGAGGTGCAGACTTGAGTATAAAGGGCGAGAAGGCGCAGGCAGTTGGGAAAGTGAGAACTATGGCATAATTGAAAGCAAAGTTTAGGGTAAGGCAGGGCTGCGGTGTCGGAGGCAGCGGGAGATGATGAGGTCAAACACGAGATGCTGCTGACGGAGGATGTAATGGAGGGGTGGGGGTGCGGGAAGGTGAGGTTTAAAGACGGTACGGAGAAGCAAGCACAGGCGAAATGAATATGGGCAATGAGGTAGTTGTAAACTAATTTTGAAATGAACAGGCATGGTGGTTCTGCGGCGAGTGAGGGGGAAAGATTTGTGAAGAGACCGGTGGAAGGACAAATAACACTAGGGCACAAGATTTTTACCTCAAGGAAGATAGAGAGCTCAATTTACTCAATTTTATACCTAGATTACGAATATCACAATAAAAACTTCATATCACGGCACACTTTTTAAATATACCGTATCTTTATACCGTATTTTGCTATTAATGCAAATACATTTAAACTGGACCTGTAATCTTATATTGATTCTACAAATCTATGTAGAACCAATACGCATAAAGTATATTTAAAAATAAAATATTTGTTAAGTTCATCTATGCCACTTTGATGAGATGTCAACAAAATTTGACTTTTGTGTTGTTTTTTTACCTTCTGTATACTATGATTGCCGTCTTTATCCTTGCATCTGGTAGTCGCGCTCAATTACGAGTAGATCTTAGTGGTGTTAGTGGATGTTTTGAAAACAAGTCACGTATATCCTCCTCATATATCCTACTGCGCTTCAGTCACCAAATGAATTATCTTAGCCTCTTTTCTTTCCGCAAATACACAGGTATACAACTATTGGGGTGGCTGATTCTGGGACAGTCAGTGTTATGCGGAACTGTACCCGCAGAGCACTTTAAGATCATGTTTGGTTTGCATGTGCCTCATATACATTAATACATTACACTTCTATATTTTTATAAAGGGAAATTTGCCACATGATCTGTAGAATTGAATCGATTCGAGAAAATGTAAATCGTCATTTTACATTGAAAGTGTGTGAATCAACCTGATAACTTTTGTTACGTCTGTCACGTCTATCTAAGAAGATTTACATCCAAACTTTAAAGACAAAATATATAAAATTACAAAACTTGTGTTTTCTTTATATGTCGTGTCTGTGATCAGGACAAACCATGGACCAGTGCTATGTCAGGTGTGTGACGAACTTTAGGTTGTGATTGTATGAAAAACTCAAATCATTAGAATTCGCTCTACCAATGTTGTGGAGAATACTAACAAACCATTTTAATGTCTGTATATTTTTGCACAAATATGTTTATTCCATTTTTAACTTGTTCATACCTCATATGAAGCATGCTCTTAAAATTTTCTAGTGATATAACCGGAGTGACAATGCGGAAATTAATACAGGATTTTGTGTATTTCAAATAATAAATACGTTAATAGCTTTTGCACCTTGTGTGATGGAAACTTTTAATAATAATTTTTCAAATCAGCGTGATCGTTTTCTTTGAAATCACCTACTTTCATCCTGGAGGTACGAAACAAATTTCGTTCCCTAGTGTAATTAAGAACCAGAGGAAATTACTGTAAAAAGCACTTAAAAATTCAAGGTTAATGATGTAAGAATATTTACAAAGATCTGCGTAGAAGGCTAGCAAAAAACTTCGGCGAATGGCATTTAAAAGAAAAAAACTCCACTTGCAAGTTTAATACCTTCTACGCAACAGTTTAAAACTTCCGAAACGTGAGACATTGTCATAATATTTATTGTATCGTTTTGTGTTATTCTTTAGGATTACATTTCATTCGTTTTACATTCAACTTTTAAAAACATTTCGGGAACGTATTCCATCGCTCCGTATGCAAAAATGTTCACCGGTACCCGAGGGAAAATACAAAATTGTCAACAAAGCGATTATCCTGTAATATGATTAGCCAGTTCTGTATAACGGTTGAAATTGACATGTATGCACTCTCCAGGATTGGAGAAGAACAGAAAAACTTCACGGAAGATGGAGTGGCATTAAAGGAAGCAGGCTTCATTTTACGTGGGTGACACCTCATTTCGTGAACGGCGCGCCTATTGCCTGCGTGTCTCTTCGACAGAGAAAGCTGGGGAGGCGGGGGAGGGGGAGAGGGGATTGAGGCAGAAGCGCCGGATGAAAGCGGCGAGGACCGTGGGCGGAAACGCTCGCCGGCCACCCTCTCCGAGGACGGGGGGAAATGGGGGGACGGCGGAAGCGGCTTGGCGTTGGCGGCGCCGGCTGGGGAGCTCGGCGGCGGCACACGTGTGACGTCTGCTGCGGCGTCGGCGGCGCGTGGGCGTGGACGGGGCGGGGACTGGGACGGGGAGGGAACGGGCGCGCCGGCCTCGTAAATCGCGGAGGGCAAACGCAGCGATCGAGCGACGCCTTGCGCTGCCGACTCTGCCACGGCGCGCCTCGGGCCCACGCGCCGCGCCTCGCCCCTACTCCGCTCCACCCGCCACGCCCCCGCCCCGCTCTACCCGCCTCCTTCCATCTCCACCCGCCCTCACCCCACTCCACCCACCCCCGCCCGACCTACCCGGCCCCACCCCGCTCCACCCGGCCCCGCCCCGCTCCACCCGCCTCCACCCCACTCCACCCGCCCCCATCCCTATCTACCCACCCCCACCACGCTCCATCCGCCCCCGCCCCGCTCCACCCGCCCCCACCTCGCTCCACCCACCCCCACTCCACTCCACCCGCCCCCACCCCCCACTCCGCTCCATCCGCTCAGCCTCCCACCTCCTCACCGCTCCACTTGCCCAGTACCCCACCCCACAAGGCTCCACTCGCCCCGCCCCTATCTCCCTCCACCCGTCCAAACTGGGAGCGGTAGCTCAGGGCATCAACTGATGTCACTGCAGCGCCTCTGACCGGGAGGTCCTAGGTTCATGTCCCGACGGCGGCAGGATTTCCGACAGTAGCTTTTCAGCTAGGTCGAATTCAGTCGCTGTCTGGAGGAGAATTCTAGCGACGGGCTGCTCTGATCTGTAGTTTTCCGTGGTTTCTCCGATCAACACCAGGCGAATGAAGGAGCAGTACCCTAACAAACGGGCCACGGACCGCGCTTGATCTTTCCTTCCCCTTTCTTTTCCTATCCTTTCCCCTGACACACACACACACACACACACACTAACATGCACTACACTTCCACATATTCCGGGAGACCCGTCGGGAGCTTGTCCCGGCTGGGGCGGTGCCCCGCTGGTGAGAGAGTCCTGATTAGGGGGAAACCCCACTAGCTGACGGTAGGTCGGCACCGGATCTCGCTATCCAGCGGGGGAAGATCACCGCCACCTCCCGAGAAAAACATGCACTACACTTACACACTAATGACCACATCCGTTGACGAGCCCGGAAACACGAAAAAATCAATCAATCAATCAATCAATCAAATCCGTCCAAGCCCCCTCACTCCGTTCCATCCGCTCAGTCCCCCAATTTCATCCCGCTCCACCTGCCCAGCCCCCCACCCTACCACGCTTCACCCGCCCATCTCCTCCACCCCGGTCCACCTGCCCCGCCCCCATCCCACTACCATCGCCCCGCCACGCCATTCCGTACCTTGCACTACTCGCCCGCCACTCCGCTGCCCCTGTTCCACGCGCCGCGTAGCTCCCCGCCCCCTTCCCACCCCAAATGCCCCAACGCCTGTTCCGCGCCTCGCGCTCTTTGCCCGCCGCCCCGCAGCCCCTGTTCCAAGCGCCATGCCTCCCCACTGGTTCCTGCCCACGGCCCTGATTCTCTCCTCGCGCCAGCGATTGCGTCTCGCGATGCCCACCTCTTGCTTTGTGTCTTGAGAATTTTTCTCATCACCCGCACCCTCGCCTCACACCCTGGTTTTACCTGCTGATCTTCAGCCTTCTTCTTTACACATTACTTCTTGTCCCATGCCCACTCTCGCTATTCACGCTCCCTGTCCTCGCTTCTTGCTCACGCGCTCTGTCCATACTCGCTGCTCACGCTCCTTGCTCACGATCCTTGCTCACGATCACTGACCCCACTCCCTGCCCACGCCACTTACCGCTGTCTATATACCCTACACATGCTCTTTGCTCACGGTTCTTGGACACGCTCTTTGTACACGCTTCCCTCCCACATTTCCTATCAATATTCACGCGCGCTATTCGTATTCACTTTGCATTCGTGCTTTGCTTCCTCGTGATTTTTTGGCCGACGCTGAACGCCATTGCCTCGCGCACCGTGTTTTAGCCCTGCGTTCCCCGCTCGCCGCTCACAATCCTTGTACTCCGCCCGCCTGCGCGCTCAGTGCCTCGCGA
This sequence comes from Teleogryllus occipitalis, assembly GCA_011170035.1. Classification (NCBI taxonomy): domain Eukaryota; kingdom Metazoa; phylum Arthropoda; class Insecta; order Orthoptera; family Gryllidae; genus Teleogryllus; species Teleogryllus occipitalis. The sequence goes on along the minus strand of BLKR01004812.1, from coordinate 44,862 downwards.
TCTTTCTTCACGCCCCGCGACGTCTCTCCGCGCCTTGCGCTTTCCTGCGCGCTCCGCACCCTCGCCTGGCGCCCACGCGCCGCGCCTGGCTCTCTGCGCTCGCTGGCTTCCCCGTCCGGGCCCCGCGGCCCCCACTCACGCTCTCGTCCAGCCAGAGCTCCACGTGCCTCCTGACAACTCTCGTCGTTCTCGCGCCCACTGCCAATTCGCCCCGCCACACAGTGGGTTAGAATAGGCTGAAACGTGTGCATGTGGTTCGCGCGTGTACTTCTGTCAGAACGACGCGAACATAATGTTATCTCGTGAATGATCTTGGCTGTCCGGGTGACGCCGCGTCGAAGACTGTGTTGTCGACGTTTGGACCATCTTTTCGTGGTCTCAGGCAGACCAGCCCTGAGGAATATCACGAAAAGATGGTCCAAACGTCGGCAAAACAGCCATCGATGCGGCGTCACTCGGACAGCCAAGATCATTCACATGACTCCGGCCGCGGAAGCCTACGACTTCACATAATGTTATCTCACAAGTATTTTGTTTTAAATGTTGTTTCTGTTATCTAACATGTATTATGTTGTAAGTTAACCAACGTTTGCAAGATTTTTAAACTTACAGATGTCATCACCCTCATAATCAATTATTTCCATTATAATAATTTTATGTGGTATACAATGGCAGTTTGGAATTTCAAAATTATAAATTCAGTTTGTTTTTCTTTGTACTTTAGGATAAAAAGTTATACAGAATAAATAAACAATGCATACCAGATTACTGTCAGCAAACGTTGAAACTTGTTATTGTCTAAATCTGAAATTTCTTCTGAACATTTGGAAATTTTGGTATCAAAATTCAGTATGAATTAACAAAGTTACGTGAAATAAGGTCAAGGAAAATTGGCAAACGTGCATGCGCATACGCATTCAAACATGATAAGTGGTAAGTGAATTTTCAGACATTTTAACTTTTTTCAAAATCCTGACATTTACACAGTCGCTGGTGGTCTAAGCTGCATTTAACCTTCAAATTTAGCTAAATTTAAATTGGCTATCTTCTCCTGAAAACCCCACTCTGGCACTTCGAGGCACAAAAACTTTACAGCCATTTTAATTTAAACTTAATCCATTACAATAGCATGGTCATTAAATTTATTGATTTTTAATGCTCCTTTTGATATATTTTATAACATTTGCTATCAAACGGTGAAGTGAATGTTCAGGTTGTTTGTAAAAACCTTAAAAAATCTAAAGTCTCAAGCTTTGATATTACTGCGAATTTTGTTTATTCTTCCATTGTGTGCATTTCAGCCCACTGTACGTTATCCCACCGCACCGCTCGCCCAAATCAGCCTGGGCTTCACTTTGAAATTCCGCTCTCTATGGACCCCGTGTAAACGTCTCATGCAGCACGCCTGCAGTACGCGCCCCACTTTCGCCCACAAGCTAGAGCGATTCTGTCCCCGTGCCGAACGCTCGTTGGTGGGTTTCGCTCCCTTGCCCCCAAGCTCATTTGCTTGCTGCTCGAGTGCGCAATCACTTGTTCTCCAGATCCTCCCACGTGCATGTATAATCTAACACTGTTTGCCGCTATCCACACGCCTCGTACTACTTCCTCTCTAGCTTCTCTTGCACTCGTCACTCCAATCTCTCCACTCGATAGATAGCTAGTTCGTATTCAGCCGATGTCTGGAGGATAAATCTAGCAGTCGGCTGTTCTGAACAGTAGTTTCTCCTGGTTTCTCCTATCAGGGGAGTGCCGGAGCATTGTCCTAACAAAAGGGGCACGAACCGTGCGCATTCTTTCCTTCCTTTTCCTTACCCCATCTTCACTCCTGACACACACACTTATATGCACTACACTACAACACCTGTCGGGAGACCAGTAGGGAGCTTAAAGCGTGTTCCGTTTGGGGCTGTTCTCAGCTGGTGGGAGATACCTGGTTTGGGAAAACCTCGTAAATCCACGAGAAGCTCAGTGCCGGAACTTACCATCCAGCGCTCACACGTCCGCAAACCTTTGTCAATCCAGTCTCTCTCTTCAATAATTTTTCCTTTAAAACCAATTGAGCAATTTCAGAAACAATTCTATACACTATGAATGTTGCTACTATTGAGATATGATTACTTCAGGTTGTCATCAATTTTTTTCTGCGTGAGTGTCACCAGCACCAAATTATTGGGTGGGGCATTTCAATAGTGAAGGCACAATTTTGCGAGTCTCCTCCAATACAACTATGTACTACCAAAAATACTGGGGAACGCGCTTCCCTCATGGCGATGGCGCTCATATTTTCTTCAATTTAATCTCCCATTATCAACTTTTTTCTTTATTAAATCTCCAAATGATTAACTGAAAACAAGAGCTCTTACTATTCTTAGATTGAAAAAAACTATTAATTTCCTTTAGAATGTTATTCGCCTTAGTTCCTGATTTATTATCATTGTCAGTGTTCCAATTCTTCTTTGATGTTCTAACTTCTCCTACCTGCCCTCCGTTTCTTCATTCCACTCTGGCGAATCTCTGGGGTTTTCCTGAAATTATTCGGGCAGGTGTTGTGAGCCAGCGTATTCTCGTGCATTTCCTGTTCTTCCTCTTCGTAACCTTTTTTGTATTATCCAATCAGTTCAGGAGTTCTTCTTCATTCAGAATGCCACGGCAGTAAGCCTTTCCGACGTAAATAAAATATCCTGTCTACCCTTCCACATTCACTCTTCAATCTCTTTCTTTAACGCGATAGAGTTGCTTCTGACATCCATGACGCTCATGGGCAGTGACGTACCTCTCTTTCCTTGTTACTCGCTTTATGATTCATATCTTTTGTATCTCTCTATAGCGTTTATTTGGAAATTCCCCTTGTAATTTTCTTTTTTGATTCCTTTTCTTCCCTCTTCCAGTGTATCTAGCCCATCCACATTCACAATTGTTCGTTCTTAATTTCTTTATCCTTTCATCGTTTTGTTCTTATACGTTTTCGCTAACAATCTTCTCTTCTTGTTTTATTCTTCTACTTGTAATTTTCTTTGTCTTATTTCTGCAATTGTATATCTATATTTCCCTTCCTAACACCCTTTTACTTCAGCAATATCTCTTTCGTTAAATGTTTACGTTCTCGCGTTTTTCGGTTCCACATTTTTTCACCAATAATTTTTATATGATAAGTATGTCAAACTTCAAATTATCAACTATTTTTAATTCGATCTCTTGGTAAGTTATTGACCGCCCAACATTTCAGTGCTTTGGCTTCGGACAAAGTCCCTACGATTTCTTCCATACTGATAACGTGCCTTTCAAACATTCTCTCGCTAATGAACAGTCATCATTGTGATGTTTTTTATCGTTTTCTTGTAGTCTCAAACGCTTTACCCCTTTTCTCCAAAGTATTCGACCTTTAGTTTTACGTTTCATATTAGACCATCTTTCAACATTTATAATATTTCTCTTTTTTTAACATTCTTATCGTTCACTGACAAGCTTTGTTCCTCGTTGATTTTAAAATGCTCTATTTTTCACTGTTTTAACGCAATCTGTGCTCGCTTTCCTTTCCGTTCTTTTCCCATCCGTTGCCCATTTCTCTGCGGGTCCCCTGACTGCGCTTTCCTCATACCGGCGCCCAGACCGTGTTGCGATCTATCCCGAGGACCCCTCTATTTTCTCTTCCTTCCTCTTCACGGCCCAGCGTCTAAAGGCCAAAGGTTTATTCACCGTCCACGAGCTCGTCTGTCTTGCACCAACACCAACGCGCGCGTTTCGCTGCGAAATACGTGGGCGTCCCCTGTGCGTTAGTCGCCACCAGCGCCGCATTTCCCTCTTCATGCACAGTCACGCAGCTCGTGCACTGGCCTTACGACTCCATCTAAATTCTTGCGCGGCCGCCGCACTCCGCCACTCCACGCACCGGGACGCGACCCCAGCGCAGGCAACGCTCGGAAGGTCCTCGCATCTCCGTGCGGCATCGATAACAAAACATCGGCGTTTGCAAACCGATGTTTGCAAACCGATGTTCAAAATTAAAACATCGATGTTCATAATACATCGACTAATAGGCATCGATGTTTTTTAACATCATTGTTTTCAAGCTGGTATAGTAGCTTCTAACTATTGAATTCATATTTAGTGTGCAACAAATTTTAAATTGACAGTGTTCGTTTTATCAATTCGCCGATTGAAGGTTGCGACAAGAAGGGGCAGACCCTACGCTCACAGCGCATTTGTTGACCGCTTCTCAATGTGCGAAATAAATATGAAGGAATAGGAAATACAAGGGTATTTAGGTCACCTTGGGTGAAAGAATTTGGTCGATGAACGTAGTACAAACAACGTTCCTTTGTTTTGAACAGAAGAATTAACAGTCAGTTATATTTCATTATCAGTTATATTTCATACATTATCAGTTATATTTCATATTATAACTTTTACAGTATTGTGATCATATATTGGGAATATTGGTACAGTATTGTGAATTTTTTATTCAGAAACAATACACCAGAAAAGAAAAAATCGATTACAAAATATCGATGTTAAAAAAATTGACGTTAGTACATCGACGTTTAAAACATTGATGTTTCTACAAAAACATCGATGTTTTGGAAACATCACTATAATCGATGTCCATCCCTACCGGAAGTCAATTCTGTCCGGGGCCGGTGTTAAGGGCACTCAGCAGCGCATCCGAGCATTTGTTCTGTTGAACAGCAGCGTTTGCAAAGCGAGTCCCTGGAACTTGGTTAATTGGCAAATTATTTTCATTTTAACTATTATTGTTATTGTTGAATTTATTACACATATCACTAATTTCAGGTGCGCGCAGAAATTGAAAGAATTCTATGCAGCCACCAGCCATGTGAGATGTGTCTGTTGTTTCGTTCGATTCCCAGGAACTCGGGAGGAGGGATAAAACAAATTATACAGTTTCGAGTTTGATTGGAAAGTGCACATTTTTATTGTTGTTCCACGTACAATACACTGCGTTTAACGCCTAAATGTTGATACTCACTATATAACTGCTTACGACTCATCTAACGTCATGCGACAAGGCTCCAAGGTGTCCTTCCGACATTAAATATTTGCTATTCGCGTGTTGCGTTATGGACCAGAAGCTTCTTTGATATTCTTGGCATATAAACAACTGTTGCGCTATTTATATAGTACCAGTATGGAAATTGTTCGCGAAGACTATTTTTGTTATATTTCATTTTTTCCCGTTATACTAGAGTATTTAATGTTATTTCTGATCAGTGTGCGTGCTACTTTTTGGAAAACAATTTGGGATGCTACTATTATGTTTTTCTCTAGCCGGTTTCATTTTTTATAACTTCTTTCTATTCTTCTTCTTTTTCTTCCTCTTCTTTTACTTCGAATTATTATTATTATTATTATTATTATTATTATTATTATTATTATTATTATTATTATTATTATTATTATTGTTGTTGTTGTTAAATAATATTTATTAGACTTAAAGAATATTGAATCCTGTCTACAAACAATATACTATATTAAAGAATTATGATTCAATCATTTAATGTCAACTGTAATATCATTGCCTAGACTTCACCAATCAGAACAAAAAATCTTACCGGACGTGAAAACGCAACCCTCTACTTTGTGTCGATTTAGTGAGTTCCAACAAAGACCCGAAGAGGAATAACATTTAAGTGAATATTACATCGCATTAATTTTCGTGTTAATTTTATTCCCCACTTTTGAAGCCGTAAGTCGTGTTGAAAGTCCTTCGAAATTTGCCTGCGGCGCAAGCGATGGAGCTCTGGGAGGTTTGGCCGGGAGATCCTGGGGCGGTGCTCCTTCTTCCCCTCGTCCCCATCCCCGCCCCCCTGCTCCACCCCAAATGCTTCCGCTCTTCCTCATAATTTCTCATCGCAGAGCCATGATTAGCTCCCGCATAAGTCTTCCCGTCGCCCTGCCCTTGCGCTCGGAGCACCTGCGGCCCGCTTCTCCTTCAGGCTGCCGCCCGCGCCGATGCCCTCCCTGCTGCCCGCCGCCGCCGCCGCCTCCACCGCCGCGGGCACTGCATCTGCTCACCCCGCCGCCGTCGCCAATCCAGCTGCCGCCTGCCTCGTGCTTTTACGAAGCCGCGAGCTGCTGCTGCAGCATCCAGACTTTGGAGCTCCAGCGCGGCGGTTCGCTCGTTTCTACCTCGCTCTCGCCCTCTCCCGTGAACGTGCGCTTTGCTTAAGATCCGCCGGCGCCGTCGTCGGTCGCCTCCGGCACTTCGTTCTTTTCCTGTCACCCGCCCGGCCTTACTTCGCATTTAACGCTACACCCTTCCACGCCTGCGCCGTCGCATATTTTATCTCATCCTCCTCTTGTACTTGTGTAAATGCTTGTATGTGTGAACATCTTCACCGACAGTGCTTTCACACCCTCTCGGTGGTAGCCGTTATCGTTTCTGCCGATGCCGTCCATCCTGGCACTGCAACATCCTTGTTCACCGCGGACGCTTCCTTCGGCACTTGGGTCGTGGCTCCTCCTCGTCCTTGGGGCGCGCGCCTTCACAACCGTCTCCTGCTCCTTCCCCTCCCGCGTCCCCACCCGTTCACGAGAAGCCGGTGCTCGTGGCGCGCGCCACTGTTCGGCGCGCGGCCGCGGCCCGCGTTGCGGCTTTTTGTTACCTGTAGCCTTTATTGGAAAAGTTAAAATTGAGCGCTCGCCCGGTGGCTGCGGGCGGCGCCGCACGGCCGCGCTTCGGCCGCCGCCCTCCGCGTCGCCCCCCCCGTGTCGATTCCCCGCGCCAACCGCCCTCCCCCCGCGTCGATTCCCATGCGTCGGCCCCGTCCCCTCCGCGACACCTCCCTCGTCCTTTCCCCGCGCCGCGGCCTTGAATCCCACCTCCCGCCACGTACTGTCGTCAGCCCTTCTCCGTCACGTGCCGCTCCTATCCGGCCCGATCTGTCCTGTGTAATCCGCCCCTATCCCACTTCGCTCCACCCCGCCCATCCCCGCTACACCTCGACCTGTCCCTCTCCGCTTCGCCCTAGCGTAGCATACCTCGCTGCGCTCCACTACTCACTACGCCCGGTCCCGTACTCCCCCCCCTCATCACAACCAGCCTACACTGCCCAGCGCTTCGCCCGCCCCCGCGAAGCCCCGCCTCCCCGCTCCGTCATTCCTCCCACTTTTGCCCCGTACCGCACCTCTCTGCTCCGCTCCATCCCGTTCCACTCCGCCCTACCCCGCCGCGCCTCATCCCACACCGCCTTACCCACCCCATTCACAATACTTCAGCCTGCTCCGCCCCGCCTCACCGTGCAACTGCACGGCGCCACGCCCATCAGCCCACCCCGCCCATCGTCTCTCTGCGCTCGTTTCTCTTATCTTTTCAGCTCTTTCCATGCCCGACTCAGTGCTCCCCTCGAATGTTCCAGCCTCATTCCACACTTGGGCCGCGTGCTCAAAAGTGCGCCTCTACATATAGACGCCTAAAACGGTACCCTTGCCGTCCTCTTCGTTATTACTCTTTTCCGTGGAGCTCTCTACGTTGTTCATAATTGCGGCTACTTCCTTCCCTTATTTTCTGCGCGTAACATCCATCATCATTTCTTCCTTTATTGCTTTTTCTTTTACTTATCTCTAACTTTTAAGTTCTACGTTCCCAGTCATTTTCATCGTCCTATCTCTGTTTTTCTCTCTCTCCTCTCTTCTTTTCTCCTGAACGTCCCTTTCAGAAGTCGACCATACAGATGATATTTTAGAGACAGAATTTTCCACCTTTTTTCTCATTTCTCAAGACCTCCACATCTAAGCCATCTCTCGCCATTCAGATGACTCTATTTTCTTTCATACCAGAGAGACTCTTTTTCTCTGCCACCTATTTAGGATTCGTTTCCGGTGCTTTAAATACGACGATGCTTGAGAATATTCCAGTTCCTCGTCGCATGTTCTCCATAGGTTCCACCCAGTGGTTCTGCGAAGCTTTTCAATAACAGACTCTACCCGGTCCATTTGCGTCTTTTTGCACTCGTGAGAAACTTTGCCTGACCCAACCCTCTTTTATGTTTGCCTCGCCTTTAATCAAACCGCCACAATACAGTAAAAGTACTTGTCTTTTAAATTGATACCTTTTGGCTTTTTGCTCCGTTATTTATCTTTATTCCTGGTTCCCTGTTCGCCCTTCATATACTCAGTTTTATTTTTCAAGACCTATATTTTTTTTGTTGCTGTGATCCCAATATTCGTTTACTTCATGTTCGGTTTGGTTAGCGAAAGTTCATTTTATCAGTTATTTTTATCTTTCAACTGCATTATGTTCTCCCCTAAAGCGCCCTCTCGTGCTATGACTTTACATATTTTATGTCCTTTTCTCTATGCAAGCCTTTTGCTTATTGCATTGCGAACGCAGTACCCTGTATTTCTTTTCAGTACGTGTATTAAATGGTTTTCTGAGTTCAAATTATTTGTACTTTCCTCTCTTGCCGACCAAACTCTTCAAAATGCGCTATTCCGAACTCTGGTGACAAAGGCAGAGGGCGTGTTCATTTGTGTGTATACGCGTGGTGATATTCCTTTTTCACGATTCATTCATAAACAGCAAGCACTCTTTGACTAGCACGAAATATATTTTCGAGTTTTCATTCATTTTTATTATATATTATAAAACAAAGGTAAATTACTTTGAACCTTACATTTTTATTTTCATTTTCAGTAGTATTTCAGTAGAAATCTTAGCTTTTACAGTCCAAATTATTTTCTACGATTAGTTAAATGCATCTAATTTAATGTAATCGTGCACTATTGTATATTTAATTGAACTTTTAAATATATTTTGTGTTACTAAGAATTCGTACAAGATATTTTTTTGCGGTTTTTTACCATGTAATGTCTATTAACTTGCCAGAGTGAGTCATTGTGTGTGAAGAAATACTATGCTACCGTCATGGTTTGCACAATAAAATGAACTAATGTTTCTTATGACATTTCTCTGAGAAACGGCTACTCTCAGCGGTTATTATTATCATCATACAGAAAATCTACATTGTTCAGGAACAAACGGTGAAACATATTTGTGAACTTAAAATAGTATTGGGGAGCGAATAACGACAGCCCTGAATTGAATCATTGACAACGTTCTGTGAATGTTTCCTGCATCCAAAACTTAGAAACTAAGGCTTGTGTTTCCGGATACCGAAATGCCCTCCCGAGTGTATTAGTGACGCTTTGTGATTTGGATAAATGCATTTTTTCTAGTGATGTTCAGATGAGATGCACTATGCAAAGAACTTCGAAAAATACTTTCTAAGGGTATCCAAACCCCAAAATATGATATAGTGAAGGAATTGACAATAATCAATTAAACACTTTAGGTTTGATTTTTATTTTCTCGCCCTTACGAAGATACTTCGTAAAATAAGAAAGTTATTTAATCGTACGCCGGAAACCCGGCAGTTTCCGGAAGAAAAACCTTTATTGCCGGGCCCTGGTAACATGGTAACAAAAAAGTGTATAAATTCTGTTGGTAAATATAGAAAAAAATTCCTCTAACACGTGGTGTAGCCAGAATCCATGTTGTGGGTCTTTCATATCGAAAAATCGATTTACGGCAAAACATGTCTGTCTGTCCGTCTGCAAAATTGCAATTTTTTTAGGGGGGGATCATCCTACAACTATAATATTGAAGATAGAGATTTTTTGTACTTTACAAAACCTGTTCCTCAGAACCGGATCCAAAAATAAGATCTTATTCAATTTTTTTGAAAATGAGAGTAGTTTTCACGTAATTTAGTGCGAAATATCGGCTATCTAAAAAGTTAACATTTTTTCCCAAAAATCGTTCCAATTTTTTTCTTTAACTTTTTTCACGGATAGAAGGAGGAAGGCTTAAAAGAATGGCACGGGTCTCATTTTCGTTGAACTCTCTGAATTTTCGAAAATTGTAAATTTATAAATATTGCGAGAAAGTATGTGCTGTTGTAGACCTAGCTTTTAACCTAAAATGACTCCCTTTTGTATGTTTAATGGTTATTTTTGCATTTTTGCTTTTGTTTTACAGTTAGTATTGACACTTTGATCTTTCGAAGACTGAATTTCTTCTTACTTTGTCTTCCCGATTTCCTTTAAAATAACGTTTGGCCTCCGTAAACAGACTACTGAATGGCGTTCATGCATCAAAGAAATTCTACAAATATGCTAATAATTTCTCTTGAAGTGCTAATAATGGTATATTTAGTAACATTAATAATTATACTAATTTAATGTTGAATTAATAGTTGTACGGTAAACTTTATTGCCATGCATCAAGAGAGGCAACATCTGCTTTGTTGAGATACATTAAATTTTAACATTTTACAATGGAAGTTTGTTATCTACAGTGATGTTTGAAATTTCATTTCAGCAATTACACGGAAAACCTAAACCTAATTGGTCCTGAGCTCTATCTGAATTCTGAAAAATTCGGCTTATCTAGGAAACCGAATAAAATGCAAATCAAATATCCAATATCCATTTAGGATGCTGTCTTCAGTAGTACGTAAAGAGCGCGCGCTGAGCCGGTAGCTGCGGCGGTTTGGGCAGTGGCGTAGTATCGTATCTTCAAGTAGATTTACTTCTTTACGCCAAAACATCACATTTTCCCCTAATTACAAGGAGAACTGTACAGAGATGTATGTACATATTATTAAACAGTAATATAAATGTTATTTTAATAGAGTTTAAGGGGAGAAGAACATCCCTATCTTGTTCATGTGAATTTTATGATTAAGTTCACATATCTCAAAAATAAATTTACTTACAGACTTGACTTTTTTAATGTTAATCAGCACAAAAATCTGATTTACAATTATTCGTTTTTGAATAGGGTATTTTTTTAAATTATGAAAGAAATTACACATTTTTTGTTATAATATTTTTTTACATTTAAATGAAAAACCATTTTGGTAATTTTGTTTCTGATTATGACTTTGGAGACACTGTAGATAGTGCTCTTAAAAAAACAAATGTACTACTATTTTTTCCAGAGATAAATGTTAAAAAACAACAACAATTTGAGTGAATTGACTTAAAAGTTTTGGTGCTAAATTTTATATGTACTCAATTACTTAGTGCATTCCTGTTCCCTATTCTGCGTCATCTTAAACCTCCTAATTGTTTCCTTTCCTTTTAGCTTCCTGATTCTTCTTCTGTTTTTGTTGTAGGAGATCATATATTTATTTTTTTGCACTTGCTTGCACTTTGTTTGACAATGCGTTGGAGGATAAATTTTGTATTTCTTTCAATAGACATTCCCTATTATTTCATCATTACAATTGGGTTTTATTTTCACAACAATACTTGTATTCGTATTCAATGCAATTACTTCTATATTCGTACAGTTATTTACAACAATACAACTACAACAATGTAATTATGTTTATTCTTATTTATAACAATGGGCATTTTATTTAGAATAAACAACGGAAGCACGCTAGACGTGAACCTATAGTGCAACCATGAACTGCAAACAACTTTCTAAATATCTAAAAAACATACTTTTTCCCATTCTACATTCCTCAAAGGGTTACGCCCACTTTTTAAATGCCTTTGATACTTCTTAGTTCCACTAAATATTATTGTTAGCGACTAAAACGTAGCGACTAAAACATGCATAAACTATAGATCAGCATGTTCAGGAGAAGACATAGAATAAAATAGTGCAAATTATGAAAAGTCGATTTTTCCCGATTTTTTCGTGACCTTCTCCCCTTAATGAACATAATATTTGCTTTTAAATTGTGTTTTGTCATGTTTTCGTTAAAAACTTTTATATGTATTAACATTTTTAAAAATTATATAGGGATTATCCAGATTTTTCGCATCCCTCTTGTTCGGATTACCGGGTTTCCGCTGAACGTTATTAACGACAGTAAACTTTGACCTTACATGACTTAAGTATTTACATTAATCACGTTCCAATTGGATCTAATTTACTTTTCGCGATCATTTTCAATATACTATTTTTTACGACATTTGCAATTAAAATTAATGAATCTTCTAGTGATTTACGAGGCGACTGTAACATACTTCTATGTCCTGTGGTGAGGAATATTAATCGTTTATTGACCGTACCTACATATAAGATTGAGAAGAGTTTAAGGAAAATGTAGAGAACTATAGAATATTGAAAGTTTTATTGGAATATTTAAGTATTCAATAGAGTGATTAAATTATCTAGAGTTATCATATTACGACCAAATTTTATTTATTTCTTGTGAATATTTTAATCAAATTTCTGATATCTTTCTGTAGGTACTACACGAAATTTTTGACAAACTACTTTCCGCAGATAGCGACCCAAGATAGGAAGCCCGCCCGACCTCGTCTAGAAAGGGAGAACGCAGGCGGCCGTTGTATTTACTAACGATCGACAAACCAGCGATCCTTCTTCGTAGACTCGTTCCACCCTTCTGTTGACAACCAATGAGCGCTTGTCTTGCAGTCAGTAACCATTTAACACTTGAAGGTGTCAAATGCATCACCGTTCAGCGTTCCCATTGAACGTCGTATAAGAGGAAAATATTAACTTTATTTAAAGTAATAATTAACAGTTTTCTAAGTCGAGAGTCGCTACGAGGTGTGTATAGTTCGAAATCAAGTTAAAGAATTTTACAAGTTACAATTACTAATCGAAGAAATTTTCACGTATTCACCAAGGAGGACGAATGGTTTACAGCGCTTAAATTCTGTACTTGTGAGGCACATCAGAAGTTTGAGAAATTATTGGTGAAATGAGGTAAGCGCATTAGGTTTGTATTATGTAGTGAAACCGATTTACTTGTCTTATCGTTTAGTATTTTGTGATATGGACACAGAAAGAGCTTGGTTGTGTATTGAAAGTTATTTTCAATTGGGTCAACTGTTATCAGTTTAAATGAGCATCAGCATTTATTACGTTCCAGCACTATCTTTTATTCTTATATAATTCACATTCACATATCGCATATTGTCGCATTTCACATTATCCTACATGGTAAAGTTATATTTTCGTAAAGAAAATCGTGTAATCTTCAGCATGTTGTGGCTGAATTGTAATACAGAATATCATTATTTTCTAACAAGTGAAAATATCTTTTGTGTACCTGCATTTTGAACAACCACTTTTTATGATTCGTTCATAATGCAGCATGTGATGCATTAATGTGATTCATAGTTGACATAATATTCACAACCTTCACTTTACTATCTTGCTTTGGAACATAAAGTAGGCAGTAGTATCATGATGTATATACGTGCCAATGCTTGTAGTAATACCAACAATATTGTATGAAAAACTTACTCTTTTAAAAAATATTTTATTAATTTATGTACTCTTCTAAATGAATGCGTTGTTTTTATTTCGAAAACAATACAACAAACAATATTGATAATAAAGAACACCTAATTTAATTTTTAGCACATTAATATTATTTGCAATTACACTTATGTATGTACATTACTTCATGCTTTTCATGACATTTAAAATTGGCTTATATTCCTACCATTCACATCTTAAACTTTGAATATTTTTGTTCTTAAAGTTTTCTAGACTTCTTTAGAATTAACGAATTTTTGTATTTTTTGCAGCTGCTTCAAACATGTCTCATGGTAACAATCCAATTCTATAAATTATAACTTGCAAGCTTATTTCAAGTTGTAAACAAATTGATTGATTAGGTCCTAGCACGCAAGACGTCATAAGTCCGATATTACAACATAACATCAAAATTGAATCCTCATCCTTAAATCATTGTAATTAATCCTTAAATCATTATAATAACCTCATATAATAACCTCATATAATAACCCAATATAATAACCCCATAATCATTATAATAAACATCCTTAAATCGTTATAACAATAAAAAATCGCTTGTACAGCTCCTTTTTGTTACGTTTTTGCACTTATGAGAATTATCTAACGTCGTTAGTTTAGTAATATTTTCGTGTTCATGCAAAAACGTTCAACGTTATAAACTAGTTGGATAACCTACTAATAAAATATTTTGAAATGTTTAGAAAATATTATTTATACTATTTAAATGATCCTCGGAAGCTTTGAGGCAGTGTGTGACGACCGAATTATTTAGTAGTTCTTCCCGCTGCTTTTTCCGTTATTCACAATATTTCTGAAGGTCAGATGCTTTTACGTTCCTATTTGCTTTACCAGAAGAGTTTGATTTATTTGTTTAAGGTCATGTTTCAGTAAGAGGGGAAACTAATAGGTTATACGTTTTAGTTATAAAGGCGAAAGATATTGCAAATGTTATTATATTGTTTGACAAGAATTAAGAGATATAGGACACTTAATTTTATCATCGGTGCACAAGAAAAGTAAGTAAAAATTGTTTGTTTTTAATATATTTCTTCATTTAACTCAACGATGAACTTTGACAGTTTTATTGGATTTTTAACTTTTGTGTGCTCACGGTATGCAAGATTTAATGAATTGTGGTATGATCAGTTTTCTGTGTCAATAATCACAGTTCCGTCGTAATCTAAACAGATATATTAGTATTATAATTCTATTAATTAGTCACATGGAAAGAAAAAATTGTTATTCCCATTTTTCTTGTTTCCATAAGTTGCGAAGTGCATATCCATTCGTTTGGCAGGATCCAAGACAGCCGGCAGAACTAGAATATAGAACCTCCAGCTTTACGAAGCTGCAGTGTCGCATTTGCGACTACATGCACTAACGCTAGATGCACAAAAGGACTAGCGATTGAAAATTAGAGAATTTCTAACAAATAGAATATTGTTTGAAAAAATTCGAACTGTAGAACATGCTATATTGACATTCACATAATCGTTAAGTTAAGGTGTTTGCAATACGCATCCGTCACACCCACCCACCCACACGCACACATAGCACATGCTCACTGTTCGAATACGTGAGCTTCTGCTTAGCAACGAGCACATTATTTAACTGGATACGCCACGAAAAAGTGGAGAGAATTATTTAGAGCAAAGGGAGAACGACAATTTATGGATCACAATTTTTCTCAAACTGTGACCTGCTTCCGTACAAGCGTATCGAGAAAGGATGTTTCATCTAAGCTTTTCACATCGCCACAGCTACGGCCACTGCTTGCCGTCTCTGGAATCGACATCACCACTCCAAAACTGCTACCACACTGCTGCAGAGGCTACTGCTGCAATTGACCTTAATTTTCAGTTTCTACCGAAGCTACATGTGAATAGTCAAACGCCATGATTCGCAAGAAGATAAATTATTAGTACTCTCGTTTTTAACTGTTACTAACACGTGAGTGTGTAAAATCTACAATCTATAACCACACATTTCAGATTTCAATAATAGACGCGATCGTTAGAAAAAAAAAGGGAGAACAAATACACAGACAAAAGACAAAAAATATCAGTGAAGACACTGAATTATCTCGATATATTGCTTTGCTTCTTCAGACTTCAATAATAATTGGTCGATTGACTGATTCAATGTATTGCTTACATTGTCGTCTTTTATTAATTCTAAGTATTCTAGATGGTTATTCCATGTTGTAATGTTTTATTCATGTCCATTAGCATCTTTCTGTAGAAAAATTCTTGTTAGAAACTGCCACGTCCTTTAAAATATAATTGATGTACAAAAAGTCTTAACAATCCAAAAGAATGAAATTGACCCGTCAGATCCGGGTTCCTACATCCATCTTCATTCAATTGAACAATATGGCTATAGCTGAGAAAACTTTCATGATTCATTGCTCCATGATATATACTTTGTGAAAGTTCCAAACGTTGAGTCTTCCGATTGCTTGCTTTAGCACTTTTATGTAAGACCATTATATAACAATTCAAAGTATGATTTATGTTTAGAAAAGATATAATGAATAAATTATGTTAAAAGTTCTCCTAATACAGGAGGAAGATTTTAAATCAGTATTTTCTTAAAATCTTCATACTTTAAAACACGAAAAATGTCTCCCAAGCTTGGTGTTACATTCAGATAAATATATAATGCGGTTTTTTCTTTTATATTGTATTCCTGCTTCTGTGTGTAAGGCAGAAGTGTTAATCATTTCTACTACTCACTTGTGACAACCAGACAATGGTCTAACACTGCTTCGTCGTCGTTGGAGTGAATATTTTCATGGAAGTCTTTATCTTCCGTCTTGCTAAGATCTGGCCTAAGGTTTGTTCCATCTCACAATTTCTTACTCGGTATTCACACGTTTTTGTTGTGTGGATTATATTACACTGCTTGTTTAGGAATTCTTTTTGTTGGTCTGGGAAGGGCTCTACTCATTTTTTTTATATTTGGGCCGAATTTTCTGTTAATGATTACATCCAAGTACATCCTGTATTACTGTACTTCAGATCTTGTCTTTTTTGGGGACAATTGTCAACTGACCTAAGAATCTACATTTTTCAAGATTCCAGTTACTAACGTACCCGTGCGAGAACTCACGCATGATAAATTCCACCCTCTTTATTATATTTCCTTTTCCATGTTAAGAAAGGAAGTTGTTACCGAACAGTGTGTATTTAAAAAAAAAATAGGTAACCTTCAATGTACTTATAGAATTTCAAATAAAAATAAAGAACAATGAAATTGATGTCTGAAACAAATTTTGAATCAAGATTTATTTAGTATTATAGGCATGATCTTGGTACAATTCACAGTACTTCCTTAAAAACATTTGAAGTATTTGTACGGTCTTCTTTGCCAGTTAGCTTTTCACTTCCTTTGATAGTTCCAAAAATATTACAAAATATTTTTACTCTCCAGAAATCTACTTAAAGTTGTCCATGCGAAAATATAGGATCGGGCAAGCATGACCCTACTCTTTGGAATATTATTTAACTTTATTACCGAACTGGGAGGTATACCTGTGCAATTTAATCGCCTAGAATATAAAGTAATTAGTTTCATTCCACATACAATTGTAGATTCTGCATTTCTCTTAACAGGTGGGGTAGTATCGAGAAGCGCCGAATCAGCAAAATTAAATAGAATGTAAAAGAAGTTCTTGTCGTGTAGATTACGTCGCGAAGAACGTTTCTTTGTGGCCTTCGTCTTCAAACTTCCATATTTTAAGGTCCTAAAACGCTTCGTCTAGGAGTTAAAGTAAATAGATTTTAGTAATGCTTCCCGAGTGTTGTGTGATGCATTTGACATGAATATTTAGATTCATTTTTTCAACATGTCCTTCATATTTTTAAAGTTATAGTGCAAATCGTCACGTCTCCGTGTTCTCATTCTTTAGAGATCTCGTTTATGAAGATCGGTTACGTGTGCGCAAAACTCATCTCGGTTACTGAAATAGTATAGGAGAGGATTTTATATAATATAAACAATAAAACATGAGATGAAGTAGCAGTACCTGGAATATCATATGGTGTACTAAGTATATTTCCACCTATTTTCAATGATTAATAAAACGATATGTTTAATAATCCATTAACCTTGGTTGCTTGTAACATCTAGATCTTTTACTAACCTGCTCAAAAGAGAATTTCCGATACTAAATGTACTACTAGAATAGTCGATATCGTAGGCTTCCACGGCCAGAGTCATGATCTGGGCTGTCCGGGTGACGCCGCGTCGAAGGCTGGGGTGCCGACGTTTCGACCGACATATCGCGGTCCTCTTCAGGGCTGTACTGCAAGACAGTCTTCACTCTTCACTGTACACAATCGTGCATTGTTTCTCAATATTGTTTCTTTATTCTTTTTGACGAAGAATATTAAAATATGTAAGAGCCCTCTCTTCATCATAGTTTGATTTAATTTATAAGCTCTCTAATATTGCCCTTCACAAATGTTCTTGAGCCTTCTGCCTTACCTTTTAGATTTACACGCAGAACAACCTGGAATGTCGTGGAGATGGTTCCTTCTTTGAGTCTTGTACACTGTAGCTTCTTTCGTGACTTTTCATCATAACATAAGGACTTGCAGCGAATTTCCCTTTTATTAAAGTGAAGTGAACTCTTTCAAAGAAATGAGATCGAATAAACAAGGTAAAACAATTATTTCTCTTAAATAACTTATGTTAGGTCTTTAATATCAACCGCACCAGAAAAATAATCAATATTGAGAAAGAAATATAGACCAATGCTTTCATCAAATTTCATTTTTAATACATGTTTTCAAAAAAAATCTCCCCTTGAACTGCCCTGTTCGTGAATGTATATGGAATTAAATTAGAAGAGTTTGAAATTTGAGAAGTGAGCGCCAAAAAAAGGGAAAAAATGGAATAAGAATAAAATGCGTGTTGTGTGATTAGTAGATATGAAGTGGTACCATACCGTATGAATCCTGTAGGTTATATCACAAACCTTTCACAGAAACAAGGATGTGAATACTTCCATTGTATAAATGAACGGTTGCATTATACTCATGAAATGCATTTGGTCTCAAAATTTTTAAGATATAAGGCCTTAGAATGCTTTGTTTCGGAGTTATTTAACAATATATCTGAAAGCGTGTTGCGGGTTGCATTTAACCTTAATATTTAGATGCATTTTTTAAACAAACCCTTGATATTTTTAAAATCAAAGTGCAATTCGTCACATCTCCGTAAATTCTCTTTCTATAGAGATCTCATTTATAAATGCTGATTTCCTGTGAGAGCCACAAGATGTATGTACTGTGGTATATACTACTGAAATAATATAGGAGACGATTTTATTTCATTTCTAAGCGTTCAGGTTTCCGCTACGTATAGTGGTGAAGTGGCGACTGCCATTACTTTGTAAAATGTTAATTATTTCGTTTCTACCTCTTCCCTTAAGTCTTATTTGTGCCGGATATTCGTCGATAAGTATTTTTTTGTAAATAAATTAATCTTCATAGGGTATGCCACAACCTAAATAATGGAAATGTGATATCCGTTCTTGTTACTCAGAACTAGTTTGGTTCCTATTGGGTGAAGACCTAAAAAAGCCATACTGTTAGTTGTTGTTACAGATATTTTAAAGGTGTAGATTAATTTAGTTTTTGAGCTTACGTAAAACGATTTGAAATTTTTCTTCGCCGACTCATGTAATTTCGTGATCGGCAACTGCATTGCATTCAATGTAGAGATCAAGATAATACATCTGATAACTTGGTATTTAATTCTGATGGAGTTCTATGTTTTTTCCATTCTCTAATCATGTCATATACATAGATTTTGAATATTTGAGACAGACTACATGTCTATTTGACGCCTTTATATGTCTGTATTTCAGACGTCAATACTAAGCTAATATACTTCCATATTCTGGTGTTCTTATACTGATTTTTTAAGACAGGAATACAATGTTTGTGGAATCCTCTTTCTTTTGTTACATATTCTAACGTGTCTCTACGAAACCTGTCAAATGACTTTTCGAAGTCCGTAAAAGTAAGGTTATTTTCCAAATTAAATTCTTGTCTATTTTGTATATTTCAAAGCAAAATAATTGTCTGTATATCTGCTTTTTCTTTCGAAATCCACATGTTCCTATGTCAATATTATTTGAGAGATACTTCGAAGCTTTCTGTTTATTATTTTTACTAAAAAGTTTGTAAGGTATATGTGATACATGTCTACTTGGATGTATTTCCCTTTTAGGTACAATTTTCAGTTAAGCTTCGGTTATAATAATAATTTTTAAAATTGGATTTTTATGGAACCGATTTGCGAGACGTCATAAAATTACCAGCTTCTCAAAATCTTTACTTAAACTTTATTTATCTGAATCTGTTTACGAGTTTTGTCAAATGTTTATTTATAAAATACATCCGAATTATGCTGCCAATTTTTACCTATATAGCTCAGTATTCAGTAAATGACTATTTATTGATTGTTTTACAAGAAGTTGCGCAATCAAACAACCATAATCCCTCATTAGTTCCTACCGTGACTATTGACGGTCCAACGTTCTTGCTTAGAATCGTTTAATTAATTGAGTCCCAAAGTTTGGCAATTTCCTCCCGAACTAGCCTGTTCGTTACACACGTCGACCGCACTCCGGGCAGTTCGGCTAACGGAGACCAGAGTCTGGAATCCATATCGATCAGGAAAATGTCTGTTGGGCGTAGCTGAGATAATGCCGCGCAAAATTCTTTTCACCAGATTTCGTTGCATGTTAGCTCGCGAGACGAGTGTTACTTTACGGGACACTAGTCGGAATGATTAGTATAATCGATTTGTCTGAAATGAAGTTTTTCCATTTCAGTATGTTGATAGGGGAATATAGGGTCTATAGTCAGTTTTTAATATTTAGAAAATTAAATCATTTTAATTGCCGACCTGGATGGCCGAGGTGGCTAAGAGCGAGTACCGACTCGGCGCTTCGGTCTGAAGGGTCGCGGGTTCGAGTCCCGCCTTGGGCATGGCTGTTTGTCCCTTGACTTTGTGTGTGTTGTCGCGGAGGGCCTCGCGTTCTGCTGGCCCCAGATCTGAAGAGCCCGCAAGTGTTTGTCTAGTGTATGGTTGAATATGCGTCCCTTCGGGACGTAAAGGGCAACCGGCTGTCGGCTGGATAAAAGCCCTAGGAAAAAAATAATTTTAATTAAGAATTTAGTAAATATTAACGTTGTGTAAAATTACATCTATGTTTATATGTAATATTACACAATCATAATATATGTTTATTGTGTTCGCACTCACAAACGCACACGGAATTTTGAACAGAAAAAAGTAATATTCGAACTAATATTCACCTGAATTGTGTTCGTTTTACTGTGTCAGGCCAAATAATGCATGTCTTTTTATTATCGTATTAAATTATGGTGTCACCTCAATGATGGCAAAGCATTTGTTTTATTTATTTATTTGTTTGTTTATTTATTTATAGGTCACTTTGCAACTTCAGTGTCTATGAGCGATCACTGAAATTCACATTGGTTTACATCAATTAAGAATTATTAATTACACTACAAATTTGTTATGCAAGGTTTAAATAACAATATGAACTATGTTTTTCTTTCATAAATAAGAAATAAATAGAATCCCAAAATTTTTTGGATGGTTACAAAAATTACATTTTCTAACTTTGATATTATACATGTAATGAAAAAAGACTTGTGGAATTTACATTAATTAGCCAAACCTAGCTTATTGTAATTTTAGAATTTTGTCACATTTTTTCTTTGTTGTGAATAAATCAAGGAGGTCACAGTTAATTCCAAGCTTTAATATTTCAATTTTTTAATAAGGTGACCATTATTTAATTTGTAACCGATCCCGGGTCTAGTGAGAATGACTTTTAGTCTTGTGAGGATGCAGCCCAGTGAAAATTAAGCAGACTGGTGAGGATGACTTTGTTTTCGCTTTGATCGGATTTAAAATCATTATTGTAAAGACAAAAAGTGCCTTGTTGCTGCCGCCAGGACATTCTGTTCTCCTCTGTCCTCTTCATATATGTATAGTTTCTGAAGTGCAGTTCGTTTTGAAGATCTAAGATTTTCGTTCTAGGTCTCCCACTGCCTTTTTTCAAATATTGTGGAGTCAAAAATGGTACTGAAGAATTGATTATGTCTGAACATGTGTCCAAAAAATTTTGCTTTTCTGTTCCAAATGGTTTTTAGTAGGGATCATTTATCCTACGGTTTTCTAAAATTACATAATTAGAAATTATTTCTGTCTGTACTTAAAATATACTTTTATTATTTGGGGAACTTAAAGTGCATCAAATTGCATAATTTACTGACAAGGTTTTGAACGTTTCAAATTTTGTTTGTTTGTGTACTAGGAAGATGGATAATCTTTACCACGCGTCGTCAAGTAGAGTTTAAGACTCAGAAAAGAAATATATTGTAGGTCTTGTATCTGCCGTATTTAGTTGGGTTGATGGGGGTGAGAAATTTGCGAGAAACGTAAAGTAAGAATTATTCATGTTCTTTAGCTATTTTTCCCGCTTTTCAAAGCTGTAAAATTAAACCTAACTCAAACCAAAGTTTCCTTTAATTTTAAAACGTGGCGAAATGTCGTGTTTGGAACTGAGATTGATTCTTTTAGCATCCTTCATTTTAAACTGGAAAGTGCATTCTGGAACCAGAACCAATCGCAAGACTCTAGGTTCAAATCATGACGATAGTACACTATTACCATAGTCTAATTAGTTCTCTGAACAGAACGAACCATTTGAACCAGGTAAACGGTGCAGTACTGAGGGTAGCGTTTGATCCTAGATACAGAGACAAATGGGCATTCAAACTACTGTTCATTTATCATTTGGGAGCGTTGTGTTACATGTATGCCAAGCTTGTTCAACGTACACGTTTCTCCCCCTAATTCGTCAATTAATTTCAATTGGCTTAACACGAGCTCCGTAAGAATAATGTTGACGGGCGATGGTTTGTTGTTTAGTGAATATGTATGGACAAGGCGAAAGGAATAACATGATGAATGACAAGATTAGCGGGATAACTTCTACAGCGAGTTCATTTCGTCTCCTCAGCATCAATATAGAAGGCGGATTGAAGCGGAGGGGTCCAGAAATGGAAGGAGAATCCTCTAGCCCTTGCACCTGGCTCGTCCCGAGGGGCTAAATAAACAAGAAGTAATGCTTCTCAGCCAGAGAAGGTATATCCTCGGTCGTTTATACAGGTGACGAAACTGTTGAGGACGGCAAAGGATGTTGAGAAACGGCGAATTACCTCCCAAGCGAGTGTAAGGGCGTCGAAGATGGTGAAAGGGCGCGTGGTGGGAGAGTGAGAGGAAAGGCAAGGGCGGCGGCGTAGGAGGCTGGGGCGGGCGCCGTAGAGGGCCACAGAAGTCGGTGCCTTTGACGCGTACACCTTGACCGTCAGCAAACGTTGTGTGTATGTATGTGTGTGTGTGTGTGTGTGTGTGTGTGTGTGTGTGTGTGTGTGTGTGTGTGTGTTTTCGTGCGTGGAACCGTAGCCTTTGGGAGAAACACACCCTCGATATTTCTTTCGCACCTGATAGACTGCCGGGTTTGGGGGAGAAGGGGAAGAGTGCAGAAGCGAGATTGGCCTTGGCGACGGAGAGGGGAGGTCGTGAATTACTGTGTGTGGGCTTCTTTTAAAACTTTTAACCCGATTCTTTTTGCGCAATGCTGCAGGTGAACTGGGAGCCCACGTGCTTAGGAATCGAAGGAGTTTATGTGAGAAACAGCGAAATAGGTGGAGCGTTGTATGTGGTACCCAATCGTTAATTTTAGATACGTCAGTACTGTGACTGCGCTCATCTTGTTTGGGATACAAAAGGGATTCATTCGTTTCTAAAAAGACATTTTAAAATGCACTTTTGCAAATAAAAACATGAAAATATATGTTTCAACAACAGCTAGGTGGAATATAGAAACTCCCATGTTTATAAAGATTGTTCGTATTATTATTATTATTATTATTATTATTATTATTATTATTATTATTATTATTATTATTATTATTATTATTATTATTATTATTATTATTATTATTATTATTATTATTATTATTATTAACAGTTTATTCATAATTGTAAATAGTATGTCAAACGATAGGAATTGAGACTTTTCACCTTATCAATCTTCATAACGGTTAATTTCAATTATCAAGATGGCATCATGTTCGGTAGGAGTAGAAAATATCCCGTTTGAACATTTTTTTCAGATGTTTCATTCAATGTGCTAACGGTGTAGCTCTTGATGAATTTTATTGATGTAAATGTACAAAGGCAGCATCGCAATGATTTCTTTGAACCCAGAAACGTCATGTGGAGTCGTATTAAATGCAATATATTTTTTCCTTTCCTTTTAGAAAAACACGAAAGGCGAGCCCAATTGTTACGGGAAATTTTTCTTCGTATCTTGCTCTTTACGAGGAGGTTATTTATGATGAGATGCGCGGAAACGAAACTAGATTTCTATGATTATTCTTTCTTTGATTTTTACAACGCAGTCAACGAGGAGGAGATAATCTCAGCAATATTTTAATGTTCTTGCCAAATGTCCTGCTACCATAGCATATTAGAGCGATAAGAGAACAGTTCTATAATGTCACACACAGTATTTAAGTGTTTTTGACTTTCAGTAAATAAATAAAATAATAAATAAATAAATAATAAGAATAAATAAAATAAATATATAATAAATAAAAATAAATAAAATAAATATATAATAAATAAAAATAAATAAAATAAATATATAATAAATAAAAATAAATGAAATAAATATATAATAAATAAAATAAATGCATAAATAAATAGTTTCTATGAAATGTTTACAAATAGAACGCGAGTTCCAATATGCAAACATATCTTAAAATTAAAAATATTATAGACTTGAAAATAATTATATAATTTATTTCAAAATATACGCATTTTCATACAATTTGAAATTTCCATTGGGCCGACCGGCTCCAGAAGGTCGCGGTCACCCATATTGAAAGGCTGTGACAAAAGTTGTTGCATGGAGAGCATGACAAATTACAAACTTTTGTGATAACTTACATACGTATCCACATGTAATCAGTCATTTGGTAAACAGACACGTGAAGGATTTTTGTTCTTGCTTACCTTTTCATGAGGTAATATCGCTTTTCTCACTTTCCTGTCTTGTGCTTGTTAATAGACAATAATCTGATTGCCATCTTTTTACGTTGTTAGGAATTATCTCAATACGCTGTACTCTATAAAAACGCATTGAGTTATAGTTGAAATTCTAAATGAGAGTGGGACAAAAAGCAAATTGATGTACAAGATGAAATGAAATTCGCCAGACGTAATTCTCTAATTTACTGCGGATTCCTGCCGCAGCTAATTGCAGTCTTTCACGAAGTCAAGCAGCTTACTATAAAACTCATGAGCTGGCCCAGATGGTGGTTTCTTCCTCATTGAAATGTGGAGGTATGTTGTTAAATATAAATGTTGCCGACCGTATTTCGTCTTAAAATAATTCTCTCAGAAATGTCATCAAAGGTTATTCAGCGAATTATTTTAAATGAGTTTACCTCTCTTCGAATATCGTAAATGGACACTTTTATACAGTGCGTTGTAGCAGAATTAAATTCCCGTTATTATATAACATATTTTTCTTTGAAGTAATTGGTATTCAATATATTAAATTATTATTTGGTTGTCATTATGAACTAAACAGTCCTCATTATCCGTTATACTGATAATTGTAGCAATTTTCTCGTAGGAAAATGAGGGGAATTTTATGCTATATAATTATATAAAAATTATAATTATTATTATACAATGCAAGTCTGATTCAACTGTAAAAAATATTCACTGTAATAATTTAATATTGAATACTAGTGGAACTATTAAGTCTAATAAATGAAACACATTCAATTAATTATTAGTGAATAATTCCAGCACTCTGATTTTAACGTAAAGTCACGTTCCGGTTCACAAACCCGTAATATTGATAATAGTAACTAACACGACCATTAAATATCTGTACTATTCATGTTTCGTCTTGTCAGATTTTCATCTGGCAAATTTTATATCAAATACATTTCAACACCTGTTCGGTGTTTATTAAAAAATATAATCAAATAATTAATTAAAAGATTGGTCAAATGTTGCGAAAAATTAGTAATTAGCACTTGAATCTCCATTGGTAAAATATTTTAATAGTTCATTTTCTAGCATAATAAATTGATGGACGAGATTTCAACGCGAAACTTGTTGTAATAATTTTGATAATTGCATTCTTCGAGAGCAACTATAATTATTTTTCCATTCTCGCTACCGCTTACGTAGTAGAGAGAAAGTTATGTGTTGGTGCGCGAAAAAACGGCGAATTTTCGACAGAAAAACTCTTATTACAAGGCTCTGGTAACGAAAAAGTGGATAAATCCAGTTGCAAAATTTAGAAAACAAATCCTCTAACACGTGATGTAGCCAGAATGCATGTTCTGATGGTTCTTGATACCGAAAACTTGAATGACGGCAATACCTATGTCTGTCCGTCTGTGAACAACTCTGGCGGCTAAACCGTTCAACCTCCAAAATTCATATTCCCCAATCGATCTGGCGGATGTCGCGGCCCCTTGAATTTGAACCCGATATTTTAATTTTGGGAGGTACTTTGCATGAAGCCCCTGGGACATATTCAAAAGAATTGCATCAACGTTTTTGATTAATTTTCTTGTTCGATAGTGTGAAAGATGTTTAAGAGAATGGTGCAGGTCTCATGTTCGTTGAAAATCCTGAGTTTTCTAAAATTGCTCAAAAATTCAAGTTCAAAAATTTTTCTGAGCCTTCCTACCACTAAAATAATAAAGATAGAGATTTTTCCCTTGATGAATTGCCTTGATGAGATTTTTCCCCTATTCCTTCAAAACAGATTTTGAAATAACACTGAGATCCATATTTTTTGAAAATTTGAGTAAATTTCGCGCAATTTTATGTGAAATTACGGACGAGAAAGTACGCACTGTTTTAGCACCACTAGTTTAAAATATGTTTCAACTATAATTGAGTTTTGACCAGTAACGACGTAAGTTAACTAGTCACAGCACGCCTCCCGGAATTTGTAAATGTGAAAATTTCGATTTCGATCGAAGTGTATTTGATCTTGTTGCTATACCAAGACGTTCATAAATATTACATATATTTCGAAGTATTAACATTTACGTATCGCGGGAAGCTTGCTATGGCGGGTGTGACTTATGGTACTGCCATGAGGGTTTCAATTAAAAGTAATACATGGAATCAGAATATTAATAGAAAATACATCGTTGTTGGGTGTGTCATCATTTGCAAAAATAATTACAGACCTTAGAATTCGTTCACTTTTTGGACATCAAACTGTAGGAAAGTAGTGGTGCTTCAGCATGGCATAGATTTTCTCGTGTTATTGGTAACAGTTATGTAAAATTAGTAAGGATTCGTGGATTGATGATTTTACAAATATGCTAGAGAAAAAGATGTAGTATACCAATAGTTCATTTTTTACAGCAGTGACATCAAATTCTGTATGAAATCGAATTGGTCTTAATTCTTGAAATTTCGCAATATATGGTTGAGATTCCATTATTTAGATCTGATCGGTAATTTTTTTACGACTTCACCGAATGTCAAACGTTTTGTAATGTAACAAATGGTAAGAGAGAGATCGATTTTAATCGTCTTCAAAACACAAGAAATTACTTAATTTTTGTTATGAATATAAACTGAAACCACACTTACCGAGATACTTCGTGAATGCATGTGAAAAGGCAGTATACTGTGGCAGTGGAATGGTGGCTACTCACGCCAAGTGGTTCAATTAATATGCAATGGCAACGACCTCGGCGATGGTTCCTATTCTCTTATAGATGTACTGCTCATAAACGATGAGTTTTGTTAGTAAAAGGAAGTCATTAAAGCCGATTTTGTAGAAATGAGGTTACTACTTTTATTTTTGGCCGTTAATTTTGCAAATTATGAGTATAAATTACTGATTCATTTGGTACAGAGGATTTTAACACTTGTCGCATTGTAACTCCGCGTCGATTTTGAGGCCAGAGTGAAGCATTTATTTTCGTTCTGCTTTAGTGTCAAGTGGAAACAATTGCATGAATAATTGCAAAATTCTTGCTGTTTTCTAGGTCGAGAAAATTGTCTATCGCCACCCAACTGCCCACTCGGTAGGCACTCGGATTATCTTGTTGGGTTGCATGGGCCCGGTGGAGCGCAGTAATGCAGAGAAATGCGTGTGTGTGGAGTAAATGGCACAGAACAAGAGAGGCAAAATTACCTGAACCGAGAACTTGATTAACGTACTGATCTGCACTGATTGTTTTTGAGGAGACGGTGCAAGTTTTTAAGTGAACGAATGTTATGGATAACGGATTTTAGTCCACTAAAAACGTATGTTTTAAGTGTCTAAAATGGTACTAATACTCGTGGATTAAAAATAAACCAAAAAATGGCAAAAGAAACTCAAAATGGGAGGGAGAAAGGCACTCGTGTATTCTAATGAATTTATATCTACAGTTATCAAAACATTTAAAACAATAATTATAATACCAGGGAAAATTAATGAATGTTTGATTTTGTAGGGCAAATTATAGCTGGACAAATATAATAATTGTTTTGATCATTGGAAACCTTAATGAAGCGTAATGTTATAATAATTTTTGCTCGAAGGAGCGTGGGTTGGTGTCCCGCTTCGAGTGTGGAAGTTTGCTTGTTGAGTCATGATGGAGGTCTACCAGCCACTATGTATCACCTTAAAACCCACTTTCATCTACTCCTGGGTGGTTTGGGATTTGTAGGGACTTGGGCCTATGCGCGCAAATCTAACCATGTACGCGTTACATGCGGGATGAGAGTTCGGAGTAAAGGTATGGACTTGATGTGTTGTGACATGGTGCCACAACTTGATCATGTATCACCTTTCAAAAGCTCTTTCCTTCCCGTAAGCCCATTTCCATAGGTACTCATTCCTATTGGTACTTGCCATTCCCACAACTAGTCTCTCCGTGAACTGGCATCGAAGTGGAGCCTGCAATGTGCCTCAGCTGTAAATAAACCCGTGTACTTCGATTAAAATTCAAAGTCATGAGCTGAAAAGATTCATTTAATGTGTCATCTGCTACACTGTCATCCAATCGGGAACTTCAGTCTAAAGAAACGAAATTCCCACAAAGTTCGCGATTGGATGAAAGTGTAGCAGATGACAGATTAAATGTATCTTTGATGGCAATGCCCTCTTACCAGCTCGTGCCCTTGAAAATACTTGTTTTAATTGAAGAATAGGACTGGCTGCGAAGGGCCTACGGGTCATTTCTGGTAGCCGAGAGTGAAGTGTGTCCTATCCCGCATCGTTGAAAGGAAATTTGGGAAGAGAGACTAACCGGAATGTCGTGGAAACCCGCGGAGAATTGGAAGTATATGTATGCCGTTATGCATGGGTCGACGAAAGAACCGGAAAGTTATAAAGCAACATAAACAAATAATAGAAAACAAAAAAGACTTAATTTAGTAATAGTTAAGACTTCTGTCTGTACTTTCTCAAATAACTTTCGTCCCAGCACACAGAGGGCAGACAACTGTTATATGGAAGCACATAGAAAATGCTTAAACATTCCGTTTGTTTTACATATCGAAGATAATATCAGGTGAAATCTCACGCAAAACTCCATGCTATCTTGAAGCTGAAAAGTCACGCAAAACTCCATGCTATCTTGAAGTGTCGCCTCCGGCGTCCATTTTCATATTATGGTTTTTTATTTACACTGAGCGGGTTGATAATAAAAACAAATTCGATTCATGTATTTTATTTCCACGGACGTGTGATTCCAACACAAGTGAAAATTAATGAAACAATAGTGTAGCAATCCAACTTGCATTATGCGACACATTCCCAAACGTCTCCAGCATGCAAATGCGGTGTAGAACTTGCATACCTCAATCCAATTTCAATTACCCAGTAATGCAGGCTTGTGCAACTTGCGAAATGGAAGCGTCAGCTCCCGCCTCCATGCGTAGGAGGCGGTGGGGGGCGTGGAGCTCTTGAGCGGAGGCGGTGACGGCGACGGCAGCGACCAGGCGACGACGTGGGCGAGGGACGCCTTCCAAGTCGAGAAAGAAGCGCAGACCTCTGGGGAGAAACAGTTGCCACGGCGTCCTAATAGATTCCGAATCTCCACGTCCAGGATTTAAGATTAAGATTTATTGCGTCTGCTGGCCCCGCTAGCTTCGTGAGTTAGGGTGCTGTCTGAGCCCCGGGTTGCCGGTTCGGGTCCGGCGTAAGACGCGGGTATTTGTGCTTGTCCATTCATCATGCATTATAACTCCCACCGCTTCACTTGGACTCTGGGGTGAGGGAATGTGTCCTAACTCATGCTCTCTCTCCCTCGCTCGCTCGCTCGCTGGCGCTTTCTCTTTCAACGGTGTAAAAGTAGAAAGCCACTGTCCTGTGCCCTGGTTCGGAATAATACATGTTCTAATCTAAATCTTTTGACCTCAGTAAAAGTGGTAGTAATATAATAGAATTATGATCGTAAATTGTGTCATGGTTACAAGAGAAGGAATGAAGGATTGATTTTTAACTTACAGTGGGAAAGTATTCTTCTTCTTCTTCTTCTTCTTCTTCTTCTTCTTCTTCTTCTTCTTCTTCTTATTATTATTATTATTATTATTATTATTATTATTATTATTATTATTATTATTATTATGAGAGTATCGGCCATTTTTGACCAGGCTACTCGTTCTCTTCCGAGACCTGGCCATATTATATCCTGGAGAGAGGGACGTGTGTAGTTATGGCGATCATCTTTCCGGCTGTATCCCTTCGCAAGAGAAGGTTGTTAAGCCCTGAATTATGAATTATGAGGGGATAGATGATGATGATGATGATGATGATGATGATGATGATGATTAACCATCCCAGCATTTGCCTGTGTGACCGAAGGAAACCACGAAAACCCCGGTCAGGATTGTCGGCCCAGGGATCGAACTCGGGTCTCCCGACTGCGCCGTCCGCACGTTACGCACTGAATCACTTCTCTCATTATTATTATTATTATTATTATTATTATTATTATTATTATTATTATTATTATTATTATTATTATTATTATTATTAGTGTTGCCGACCTGGATGGTCGAGGTGGCTAAGAGCGAGTATCGACTCAGCGCTTCGGTCCGAAGGGTCGCGGGTTCGAGTCCCGCCTTGGGCATGGTTGGTTGTCCCTTGACTTTGTGTGTGTTGTCGCGGAGGGCCTCGCGTTCTGCTGACCGCAGATCAGAGGAGCCAGCAAGTGTGTTGGTCTAGTGTATGGTCGAATATGCGTCTCATCGGGACGTAAAGGGTAACCGGCTGTTGGCTGGATGAAAGCCCTAGAAAAAAAAACATTATTGTTGTTGTGGTTTTGGAAATGATAATGAGAAATATTGCATTAACTAGATTATAATAAGAAATATTGTAAGAGCAAGTGTATTTGTTTGGCGTATTTTGCGAATATATGCAATATTTGCGAACTTATTTTTTATTTTAATTTTTATTTAAATGAATACATGGTATTACAGGTGTTACAAAACCGTTGTGATCGACCGTGTTCAGCCAGACAGGGTTCTTGAAACTGTGACAGTAGCGAGTGAGACGTTCTGAAGCTGTGCCATCTGCTTTTTGTGTTCAATTGGATAATATACTGAGCATCCGAAAGGAGAATAATATTTATTAACAAAGATATATAATGTATTAGTTACCTTTTATACTGCATAATTCTAAAACAATACGGTTGTAACAAGTATTTTACTTCAATGCCCCCTATCTCATTTATATTTGTTGCACTATTTCTCTTGAAACATCAAAGAAAACTCTGAGACGGCTT
Organism: Teleogryllus occipitalis; assembly: GCA_011170035.1. NCBI lineage: Eukaryota > Metazoa > Arthropoda > Insecta > Orthoptera > Gryllidae > Teleogryllus > Teleogryllus occipitalis. Next base: position 13,695 of record BLKR01004812.1, on the reverse strand, counting down.
TTTGTTTTTCTTCTGAACATAACTATAGATTCGCTATGTACGCGCGTTTTCTTGAGCTTTCTAGGGTGTTAGTGGTGAATATGGTTATTTTTAGAACTGTTCTCCGTGTTATAGCTGTAGTAAGACGATTCCTTCACGTGACGCTTGGTAAAGGATGAGTCAAAATCTGTTGCTATTTAATGCATGGGAACAAATATTTGTTTTCAAATATTGTCAATAGTGTCCATTGCTGTCTATATTCGTATTATCACGTAATATAGTTTAAGAGCTTGGGTAGGGATTCAAGAGTTCACGAAAACGTGCAGAGATTGCACTTCTCCACCATACGTCGCATACAGATTTTCACTGTTCTTTGTTCATCTGTTTATTTTAACATGAAATAAATAGTTTTCTGGAAGAAAGGCGTAGTTAATTTACGGTGTAGGTGTAAGAAATAATTGGGATAAAGGCAAATTGGTACTAAGTGAACATGTACTAAGTTTTAGTTATAAATTTATTTAATGTCAAAAAAGTTGAAAAATATGCCCTTCTTCGAGACCTCTGGAATCCTTACCTCGCTCTTCTACTGTACTAAGTTGAACTATGAATAAATGTACCAACGAGCATTTTTAACAAAACCTGATGCCATGAAATATTCGTACCAGTATAATAAAAATAACTATTTGCATTGGCAATTGAGGGTCTGAATCGGGCTCTTATGCCTTTTCCTGCCCTCACGAGAAGAAAGCGACTCGCTACCGCGGGGCATGGAGAACTGTTATTTGATGGTTTTGATCATAAAAATATTCCTCCAAAACACACCACAGTGCTTAAAAAACTTACGCAGATAGCGATGTTACATTTATGTTGACGAGGAAGACAATGGGCCACCTCAGAATTTGCTCAAAGGATCAAAGCAATTGGGGAAAAAAACTGATCGAGATGGTAGTAAGAGGTCCAAAAGCTGATGTAAAATACTTCCCAAAATAAAAATCGTTTAACTATCATTGTATGATGTAACACTTTATTTATTAAAGTAATCAGTGTTGGGATCTCTCTACAGTTCCCTTTGGCATGTCGAAACGTCTGATATAATAATTTGTATTAATGTAGGAAAGGCAGGGGCTATGTACAGTGTCGCTTGTGGCCCGCGACGTTCAACGCGTGATTTCTTCTCCACTGGCACCAGGCTATGAACTCTCCTGCACGTAATATCACGGAGCTCTCCCTGAACCTACCTTGGCGACGTCAGGCCCTAATTTCTTTCCGCGAAGACACATACTGGAGTGCTGCTTCATTATCCGGGAACCAGTCGCCTTGCGCTCCCACCTTTATGAGCATGGCTGCGACCGACGGCCAGACGTAGAAGAGATATGCTTGTAGATTCAGAGGGTTTATATTTTGATTTAATGAGCCACCGAAGCCTTGCAAATCTGAGCCTAAGCATTTTGTTTTTGCATGACGATCGTTACTGACATAGGACTGGCAATGTACATAGTCTCAGTTAAATATTCTATTTAGATTATTTTGCTATTTTTATAACTCACGCTCTGATATCATTAGCCATTCGTGAGATGGTATAATTAATGTGTTGGAAACAATTAGAAAGTTTTTTAGGTGTAATTTAGGTGTAATTTATTATTCCTGTGCCTGATAGATGCTGAGTCATCGAGACATAAATATTGGAGTGCTTTTTACAGTGCAACCCTAACCACTTCTAGTCTACAGTTACTGACATTAACGTTACATACTAATAACTTCCACACTAATAGCATGTTATTGAAGCTCTCTCCCGCTTGAAGTAAATAATATTACGGTCTTATTTGTCTGTTGATAGATTGCTAACGTGGAAGTTGAGGTACGTGACTATAATGAAAGGCTTGTTTGTTGCACAGAGCTCCATATAAAGTTTGCCCTCATTTTCTGGTTGTCCCATCATGTTGTACACGGACCGTTGCGAGAATGGCTGTCGTGTTCATAGAAAAACAGGTGTTTGATCAATCAAAGCGTCTGGTATCCGGTGCGGAATTTATTTGGTTACGTGTTCATTTGTTCCCACTTGATGTTTACTCAATCTCACATTGCGTACTGGAACTTTAGATGGAGAGTAAACTAGCGCCAAAGTAGGATAACATCAGTGGTACAAACATGTAATTTGTGCTCACTCATTAACAATTACTAGTGTGTGCATTTCTCTCACCGAAGCAGCTTGCAAATCTTTATATCTGAATACTCAAATTAATGAACTTTTATACCGTTTTGTCCGCTGGCAAAGCGACACACGACAATAAGTATCTTTTAAGGCTACACACATGAGAAGATGCATTAGAATTCATGGTAATCCTAAAGGTTATTTTTAAAAATGTGCAATGGAAAGTATTATATGGTAGAACGGTATTTTAATAGTCTTTCAAAAGATTGACGAGTTTTATTGGGTTTGCCCACGAGCCCTAATTAGAGTTTGAGCACGTCCAACTCCTGTACACATTTGTCTAATTCGCAATGTATTATAATTCGTTTGATACCAAAGTTATTTGTATTTTTTAGTAAAGAAGTTATTCCTGGAAAGTAACATATCTTTTATTGTCAGATAAACGTTACAAAAATTCTACTTGCAGAAATAATCAACGTCTCTCTTACAGAGAACAGCTAAGACTTAAAAATGCCAACATTTCTATGTGTTTTTATTGAAACATCGCTCTTTTTTTGACTCATAGGTGTATTCATACTGTAAATACTATATTTTGAAACTCACAGTATTGACCACATACTCTATTTCTTAGAGGGTTGATTACTTTACTGGAACTATCCAATTTCCTTCCAAATATAGGTTATTTCTGATGGCAAAGGGATGCAAATCGTGTGTGGTGTGTTTGAATACGACTGCTTTACACAGCAGGTTCATGCGCTGTGAACGTACGTATTACCACTCCCCAGTGGATGCTTGCAGTGCAATTGTCATAGATCGTTTCTATGAAGTATGTCAACATTCCGCACAAACGCCTTTCGTTCGAACTTGAGTGAATTGAGAAAGTGAATACACTAGTGAGTAGCTATTTCGACGCGCCATTCACCCTGAAACGATATCAAAACATTATAAGAACGTCATCGAAATGTTTCCGTGTGTTGATCTGGAGAGGCATTAAGAAATATGTGTGGCTTAATATAATATTTGAAGGGCTAATTTAGATAGTCCTACGCCACATTGAGTTCAAACGAAGAAATAAAAAGATTAATTAAATAAAGAAATAAAAGGAAATTAAACGTTTTAATCTGCCGTCCCTCACCGCAGAGTAAAGAACAAATATTTTCGAAGTATAGAGACTTTTATTACACCAGGGGTCACAAGACGTATACAAAATATGACGATCGAAATGGTATGTTAGAGCGATTGCCTTAATTAAAGCGGAAATGTGACATAGGACTCTAGAGCTAAGTAGATAAATGCTTGTAACTTTCGGTGTTATTAAAATCAGAAGGGTGTTTTCGTTTTCAAGATTTTGTAATGTTGGAGATGAAATTTCTTAAATATGCTACTACAAATTCAGTAGATATATACACAGTATCTACATATTTACAATTAGAATTAATTAACCACAAGAGTAATATCTAAAAGATAGATTTTATTGTGCAGCAAATTTATTAAGTTTTTTGGAGAAATTTTTCATACACACGTATTCGCCGTTTGTCAAAACATGCTGCAAATTGGTTCATTGACGTTTGCAAAAAACGATTTTCGTTTTTGAGGAAAGTAAAAAAAATCACGGAAGTGGTCTCTGATTAAAATTTGATATTCTCTTTCTTTCTTTCTTCCTTTCTTTCTCCCTCAAATTGTTTCAAATTTAGATAACGTCATAACAAAAATGTCACAAACACACACTTCAATGTTTTACTTGTTCAATTAATGACACATTTTCACTATAAATTCATCCATATTCAATTTAAGAAGTGCATTTAATAACAGAATATTTTCGTATAAACTGGTGTTAAAATATTACACTTTGATATGCATTAATAAAAAACAATTTCGGAATAAAAATGGTTCTTCTGTCTCGTGTCTTTTACTTACTGAGCTGTCAGCTATTTTCCGCTTTCGCATTACCTCGGATGTTCATCGCAGCTGTCACATCGTGCCTGTGCTCATGCCCCAAGGCAGGAATACGACAGCCGTGTGCCCGAGCGGGCAAAACCGTGCCTATTCCTGAAATGGGAAGTGCTTTAAAATGCATATTATTAGCATTGAAGAGAACTTGGATACTGAATTCGTGTTTCTTGCTAACAAAATCTGAATAGATATATGATCGTCACTGTCCTTGCCCTAAAATTGAAGGGTAGTAATTACTCTGCAGAATTTTTCTTTCAATGCGGAAATTTAAAATGCAGAAACGTCCATTTTTCAATACTTGCAGCTAAAAAATGTGTTTTGCGAATCTTAATAGAGAGAGAAACGCATTAACGTTTCACCAACAACGCTGTTGTAAAGGATGGAGCAATAAATCGATGTGTGATATAGCAGTGGGAGATATAGTGTATCTATTTTTAAATGTTTACGAGCAAGCTCTGCTCTGCATTGAAACTAACTTTGTAGGCTATCAGATAGGAGCAGCAAAATAAACAGTGTTTCGGCCACTTATTTTACTTTAAATTCATAACAATGCATTAAATTCGGTTTGTTTAAATATGCTTGCTATATTTGGTAATGTTCTCAGTAAGTACGTCCTGCGTTGACCTAGTATTCAATAGTTCCTTTAGTTTTTCAATCAGTTGCTGAGGACATTTTTGTTTCTGGATAGTACATGTAACATTTTACTATAACTTAATATTTAATGAGCATAACTTTATACTTTTTATTAAACGAATTCATATGCTGTTTACATTGTTGTCACACTGATACTGAAAGTTTACCCACAAATTACCGAATCCAATTGACTTTAAATATTAAAATGTTCTGTATTAGGAATGAGAATAAGTTATATTTTGTTTAGAACCACATTAATATTTAAGACCACATCAACACTATTACTGGTGTAATGCAAAAATGTTTTTTGCCATTAATCCTCAAATTGTGGATGTGCATCTGCGGCGTGTGGAGGAGGGCGAATTAAAATCCTTGAATATGAACACTATGGAAATGAGGGAGCAAATATTTTGCTTTAAGTTGTAAAATTTGCCCCCCCCCCCAACTGACAAAAAGAAATATTATCATTTATTTCATTTGCAAATGTTAAGTGTAATTAAGGAATTAGCATGAAATATAAATAATTATTACATTTAATTAAATTTATTACATTTAATTAAATGTACCACACTCAACTTAAAATGATTAGTAAATTTATTTTTTCTGGTAACTGTTTCTTTACAATTAGACTATATTGACCTTGAAGCAGGAAATGATATTATTACATTTAACGATTACGATTTAATTTATAATAATATAAAAAATAAATATTATTATTATAATAACATTAATGTTTTCACTATAATTTGTCTTGTATATTTTAAAAACCTAAATGTGTCTGTAAAAAATATTCAGCATTGTTTTTCATTTTGTAGGAGGTCAATGATCTCCATATTGATCAGCATTTTCATCCAAATTTCCTTGATTAATAGAAAAAATGTTGCAATTATCAGTTATTTTGCTTCTGGAGGCGTTCAGCGTCTGCGCACGTGTTCACGAGCGCTGTGGGGTGATAGTAGAGATTTTAGTTTTTTTCGTCAACAGTAAGTAGCGAATATTTCTTGTTAGTATTTTTTTATCAAAACCTGCTGGTCGCTATCATTATTTGAGCATTATTCACTATTATACTCCCTTAAAGTACTCCCTTAGCATTATTCATTATTATATGAGCATTATTCAACTTAGTAGAAGAGCAGTGTTATACTATATTACATAACTCAAGAAAAAGTGCCCAGATTGTATAGCGCGCCAGGAGTGTCTCTCCTGCGGAGAGACCTTAGCACCTTGCTGGTGAGAGTGCTTGCAACAGAAATTGTTTGCAGCACGACGTACAGCTTGAAAACGTAGATTGTGTACTCTCCACATTCATAATAGATGCTGGAAGTGTTGTCCCCCCTCACTTGTTTACCAGTGATATGGTTGCTAGAAACATAAATGCATTTTTTCTTAGGTCCTGATTCGGCTCAGGGCGGACACACTTTCCTGGCGCACAGTATTTCTCGCCCATACGTCACGCACCGCTTCTAACTCTTTCACTTTAAAAGTAGCCACGCTTTTCTCAGTCATTGAGTTGAGTCTAAAATAGTTTCTTTATAAAATTATATTTCTGAGTATTTTTGGACTAGTATTGAGAAAATTAATATTGTCATTAGTTTTAAATATTCACTGTTGAAGTAAATATGTTATATATAGATCTGTCTATAATTTTCACATCAAGTTTAATTAAAACAAGTAATATACTAATTTATATTCAAGTTATTGTATATTCAAATTGGTTGTCATGATTATTATTATTATTATTATTATTATTATTATTATTATTATTATTATTATTATTATTATTATTATTATTATTATTATTATATTTTCACTTCATTTTTTAAAAATTTGGGACAACCACTTTTAAATAAATCCAAATTTATTTCATAATTTTGTTCAATAAAGATTTGTTTCGGACATTGTTCCGTCTCCCTCATATGCTTTAAGATTACGAGATACACAGGGATGTTCATTTCTGATGAAACCGTCTTGTTTCATCAGTTTAACATTTTCATAAACAATCAACAACACAGTGTAGTTTATCTTCAAGCTTGGATGAATTTACACCTGATGAGGTAGATGGAACAGTCTCCGACTCGTTGAAAACTTTTTATTGAACAAAGTTATGAAAGAAATTTGAAATTATTTGTGTGGTTGTCCTTCATAAAAAATAGGTCTGAAAAATATTCGATAATATAATTATTATTATTATTAAGAGCTGAATGTTTTAAATATTTTTAGCTTTCTTTCACACTATTGTCGCTATTGAATGGTGACTTTATTAAAGTTCAAAAACATTATTTCTCTAGAAAATTGAGTACATGGAATGCAAAGTTAAATTGTAAATACTTGTCAATGGGTGAACTCCAGGGGACGTAAAATGATAAACCATGGGAAATGTGGAAGAGTGATATTGGGAAGAGGAGCAGACGAGCATTGATTTGGAGACTGCAGGGGAAGTCTCGGGGGAAAACTTCGCCAATTTAAGGGACTCGGGAATCGAAGGCCGGCGCTCTAGAACAAGTTCCGAATGTTAAGCACTTGGGATCCAACTTGTTTGGCGCACGTCGACAACGCCTGTGCACGCTGTATCGTATGGTTCCCCAGCCGCAGGCTTCGCGAGAAAGGCTGACGCACGCATAGGCAAGCGGTCGTCACGCTACTTGCGCCTTGAAGGCCCGACCCCGCGCCACTACGCTCCACCCCGCCCCTCCCCCGCCACCCGCACCCTCTCCACCCCCGCCCCCGCTCCTCTCCCCGCCATCCTCCTCTCCCGCTCCTCCCCCCGCCTCTCCCCTCCCCACCCCACCCGTCCCTGCCCCATCCGGCTTCGCCCTGCACCCTTCCGCCCCGCTCAATCCCTCTACGTCCCTCTCCGCCTCGCTCCTCCGCGGGAAAGTTTCGGGCGTCCTCCGCCTAAGAGTACCCGTCAACCGCGCGGACGGGATCCCACGCAGAACGCAGCGCGATTTGCACGGACGGCCAGACGGACGGCCGAGCGGACGGCGCGTCCAATTAAGGCTTCTCAGCGACAGGCGGCGGCACTCCGACCGGAAGCCCGAAATGTACTTGGCGGTTCGTCCTCCGCAGAAACGAGGCGATGAGGGAAGCTCAAGAGCTGTGAGGAACGGGACAGGGGAGCGGGAGGCGAACGTGGGCGGGGGGTGGGGTGGGGTGACGGAGCATCCCCAAGCACATCAAGATATTTGAGAATTCTGGAGTGGAAGGCCGATATCCGCGGGGTCGGAGGCCCGCGTCCGTCATTCAATATTAAAGAAGCCAATGCCGAAGTTCGGGCCAGAGCCCCATATAAAAGAACAAAAGCACCAGTGCACGCGGTCTGTCGCCCTTAAAAATTTCGTGTGGCGAACACGCGGAATCCGGCCGACTGCGGGAGGTATCGATCGAAGGGGGAACCCTGACCGACCTCCAGAGCCGCGCGCCAACCCTCTGCATGGCCGGCTGACAGCGACGGGGTGGGGAGTGGGGAGGGGAGGGGAGGGGAGGGGGCTGGGGCTGCGAAGTTCCGTCGGGCTCGTTCGCACCGCTCCACCGAGAGCCCCATTTGACCCGGCTTCCCCGAATTAGTGTTGAAGGGACATGCGGGCTTTCCTACTAACAATCCTCATGGCTTAATGAGTTAGCGACTACGCGAAATATTGGGAAGCGATTTGCACGGACGTAAATCGTTCCATTCCCCTCAGGACTTGATAGTTAAAAATTCTTCTAACTGCAAGTTTAAAAAAATTAAAAGATTGCTGTACTTTGAGATCGTTCATGGTTCTGAAATACCGTATCTAACTTTCTTATTCTTACACTCAGATTTAGCAACAAAAGGTCATATCATTATACCTTGTCCTAAAATATTTTAAAATAATGTCTTTGTTAAAATTGTGCACCAATTGCATTAGTAGAAAATAGATGTCAATAAAAATTATTCCACGAATGAATGTTTAACATAATATTAATATTAAATAAAAGAGATCTCTTTCGTAACAACTCTGCTGTTCGTCCAGTCGAAGTGAGTGGCAATATGCAGTTCTTCCGCAACGGGTTACTCGGCCCTTGACGGCTTTCCAAGGCCTCAATGTGCTCTGTAGGGATAGGTCCACCAGTAGGCAACAGTTGGAATCGAAATGGTCAAGTAGAAGTAGCTCACTTTCAATGAGAAAGAGGTAACAGTTAACTTAGCACTTAAGGAATATTCCTTGCGACAAATAGGTCGAATAGTTAACAAAAGCCACTCCACTGTGCAGCACATTGTAAGACAGTTTAGAGAAGAAGGTTCTACGAAAACTGTCATGAAAACCAAAGGAACGTAGGATAAATGAACACAAGGAACGATTTGTACTTGAAGTTCGTACAGACTCCCAGTTAAGTGCTCCTCAATTACGTGTCATAGTGGAAAATATATCTAAAAATATGTCCAATCAGACTGTTCATCCTGTGTTAAGGAAGAACGGATTTCGTAGACGAATAGTTTTGGAAGAGGCCTTTAGTAGGCAGGTAAAAGCGTAAGAAGAGACTTCCACTTGCTAGGGAGCATGTGCATGAAGGAGAAAAATTTTGGGACAGTCTAATTTGGTCTGACGAAAGTAAAATAAACCTCTTCGGGTCAGTGGGATACGTCGGGTCTGGAGGAAGCCAAATACAGGCGATTGTTTCATGAATATAATTCCCACGGTGAAGTATGGTGGTGAATCAGTTATGTTGTGGGGTTGTATGTCTTTTAATGGGGTTGGTACGTTCCAATTCATTGATGGAATTATGGATGCCAACGTTTATTTCGACATTTTGAAAAAATGTAAAACAAAGTGCTGAGTAAAAGGATTTATTTATTTATTTATTTATTTATTTATTTATTTATTTATTTATTTATTTATTTATTTATTTATTTATTTATTTATTTATTTATTTATTTATTTATTTATTTATTTATTTATTTATTTATTTATTTATTTATTTATTTATTTATATTTATTTATTTATTTATTTATTTATTTATTTATTTATTTATTTATTTATTTATTTATTTATTTATTTATTTATTTATTTATTTATTTATTTATTTATTTATTTATTTATTTATTTATTTATTTATTTATTTATTTATTTATTTATTTATTTATTTATTTACGTCAAAAACAGTTAAAATCCGTGTATGATGCGCTATGGGGAGAAGTGAATTTTTTGCACGTTTGCAAAATTCTGTATTCCCTATACTAAGTCATGTACTACTTGAATTTTGAATACAAGAAGAAGAAAACCGCTCCGATGTAATAAAATCTATTTTCAAGGATAAATCAGCAATACATTTTGGGCTCTTATCCATCATATCCTTCGTCAAGGAATAATACTTCCTGCCACGACATGGAAGCAATAATTTGAATAGCTATATTTACTACTGAATTCTAGAAAACGTGCACAGATAATAAAGTTTCATTTATGTTCAGAAGCAAAACAAGGGGCCATCTCAGCATTTGCTCAATGGATCAGGGAAACTGGACAAAAAACCTGGTGGTCATTGACCCGGAGGTTGCGGTAGAAAACGTGTTACAGGTTATTTATATTTATAAAGTCTAAATGGTAAATACAGCATTAAATATCACTGTTAAAATTAATGTTGCTTTCCTTGTGATGCTCAGTATAGTCTTTAATTGTATAGAAACAGTTATGCAGTAGAAACGATTTTATTTGAGATTTAAACTTTTCTATCGAATTTAATCGGTTAATGTCATCTGGCAAAGTGTTGTAAAATAATGTACATGTATTGTTTGTGATTTTTTTTAATAAGTTGTTGATACTGTTCCCTGATGAACATGATTTCTTCGTCTAGTGTTATAGTAATAGACATCGGCGTTTTCTGAAAATATATTCCCGCCCTTAAGCTAGTCATTTTTGACAGAAACCACTGATTTGTAAATCCACAGACAAGGCAATGATAAAATTCCTAGATTAATAAAGATAGGCTTACAGGAATCCCGTGGGCGGGGTTTGGTTATTATTCGTACAATTCGTTTTTGTAATCTAAAAGTCTGGGAACTATAAGATGTATTTCTCCGGAATATTATGCCATATCTCTGGCGGGAATGAATATTTGCGAAATATACACAACGAGCAGTATGAAGGCTGAATTTGAAAGAATTCTGATCGCGTAGCATAATGAACTTCATTTTACGTTCAATTCACTTAAATGGACGTTCCATTTGAGGTTTGACTGAATTGAGAGACCTAAAAATTTTCTTTCCTTAACATCAGTCAATGGTACATCGTTCATTTTCAATGGACCAAAGAATTGTCTATTTGAAATAGAAAACTGAATTAAAACCGTTTTCTCTTCATTTACTATTAATGAATTTCTGAACCAATTTTAAACATCTGATATTGTACTATTTACGGTTCCTTTATTGCAAAGAATGTTCGTATCATGCAAAGAGAACTGTTCTTCCGTTTCGAACCGTCAACGGCATATCGTTTACGTATAGTAAGAAGAGAATAGGGCCTAAATTCGCCCTTGAGAAACTTCACGTGCAATTAGCAAATAGTCAGAAAGGTGTGTACAGTACTGGAAACATAAATTGATCGCGGCCGTCTGCGGCTAAGTTCAGCTTTTGCACGGCTTGGACAGCCCTTGTCATGACGAAACGTCGCAGGCGGAGCCTCACAAACCATCGTAGCCAATCTCAACGCAGGGGGGAGTGCCCTAACAAAATTACGTCGTACAAAATGGCGGGCGCCGCCAGTTCAGATGTGGAAGTATTTTCAAATGAAAAATACATGAAAGAAACACTTCAATGAACATGAAAGTAAATTCATTGAAATATATATGAACTCATAGCACTTAACCACTGTTAACACAATTCTTTTTTAAGAAATTACATTGATGTCAGATAAAATAACACTAATTTTAGAACAGTTACGTTCTTATAGATATTTAAATTCCAATATTCTTGTCCAACCGCAATTTATGAACTTTATCAAATGACCAGTTTACTACAGAATCTTGCGATAAGAAAAACGATTATAATTGCATATTTTCAATTGTTCATATGTATATTACATTTGCAAAAATGCAAAATACTGTCTTTCTCGAATCGTTAGGACTTCTAGGGAACCATTTCAATAAGGGAAAGTAAAATTCAAAGACCAGCTGTATATTTATCATTAAAGTAACAATTAAACTAGATATTAAGCAATTAATTTGCATCTCATGTCAAAATTGTTATTTTGCTATCATCAAATCAGGGGCAATTTGGGGACAATCCCCGGCAGGAATAGCGCACATTTCGGAATTGTTTATAAAATTGTTAATTGTTGCAAAATTGTTAATTCGCAGTTTTTGGTTCTGGGACATCAGAAAACCCTTCCCACTTTAGAATTGCAAAAATTGGAAATTGTTTATAATTTTACAAATTTTGCAATTCTGTTTTATGCTCTCATCTCATTTCCCTTTACACAAGATGCAAAATTCCGCAATCTAACCGGAGCTATCGCCTTTCGTTTTCGAGATATGCAATTGTTTATAGGATCTTAGCGTCTGATGACAACCCTCAGTTGTTTCCAACCCCCAATGCATTCGATCTTGGCTGTCAAGTATAAAATTCAAATAGTTTTGCAGTGTCTTGCTTTCTGCTGATTAAATTGTATTAACGATTTGTGACTTACGACAAATCGGTGGAAATTGTTGCTCATAAGCGGTTTTTTAACTTTCGATTCTTCATGTATCGTTGACACACGTTTTATTATAAATAAATTCTCTGGCAAATTTCAAAACGCTGAGACGAACTGTTATCCTGCAAATTTGAAGATTTCTTTGTGGTTGAATGCATTCTATTCAGTGGTGCAAAGTGTATGCCAATAAGTTTAACTTCTAGCGAGGAAATTCATTATCAACAAATTATTTTGCAAAATGCTTTTGGACAGAGCGGTGGCATGAGAGATCATTTTCGTATTTATTCCACGAGGCAAGTTTTAGGCAACAGATACATTCTGTGTATTAATTTTAATTTTGGTGAAATTGAATCACATGTGAATTTTCAAATACAACCATACATTTTTTACCTGTAATCAATATATCAATAGAGAAATTCAATGATATCTCATTTGTTAATAATTTAAAGAGTAATAATGTGGATTTGACACCGGGCTTGAGCAATCCTTAACTCTAAGGCAAGCAACGCTTATCATTGGCTCTTCTAGTAATTCAAGTGGCCTAGCCTCGGAAGATTTCCCCGTTCTCCTCGCCTTAAAAGGCATAAGAGGCGGAGTCTGTAGAAAGTGGCACCAATTCAATAACGCTTCCCTCCCCTCGAGAATGCTTCGTTACTCCCTTTTGTAGGAACACGTTCTTGTCGTGTATTAAATTGTGAAAAATAATTTAAATTCAATATAATAAACGAATAAGAATTTCTTTGCATTGTAATGCTACACACATTTAAATATAGAAATAAAACATGCAACTAAACAGTATACACATGTTTTAGGAAGACGAAACTTCTTTCTTATTATAACACTCATTTGTATACTTTTCACAGACAATATTGAGAAGTACACCATCAGTCTGATGATTTGTTCTGTAATAATCGATCTTATACCTAATTGACATGTAATGATAGAAATTTCTAACGTCTGGTATGGGAAATTAAGCATGAGCTCAGTTAATTTTAATGAGAGAGCAATTTTGCGATGAAAATATTTTTTTAATGCATATATTCCAAGTCCATATACATCCTTACATTAATTAACGTTGTTTCCATTTCCATTGAAGGCAAGGACATAACATCCCTCACGCGCCTATGTTTTTAAATGACTCTCAGAGAGGTCACTTGCTCTAGTCGCCGTGTTATTGAATTGAACTCTTGAAATGTTCTGTTCATACAGTAGTTCCCGAAACACGTAAATTCCAACAGGCGATCTCAAACTTATAGTAGTAACACCCTACTTTCAAACATTAGTAGATACCGCGGACTGTGAGACCCCACGTCAAGTTCGAAACATAC